>CM069919.1:37307549-37455922 GCA_036172225.1 Cryptocoryne crispatula var. balansae | reverse complement strand
CTATTTTAAGGTCCGGACCAGTTTGAATTTACACCCATGAACCTACTTAAGGTCTGATTGGGCCTGATTTGACCCAATTGAGGGTCAGTTTAGCCTGCCTTGGCTCTGGCCCTTTTTTAAATTTTTTTTTTTTACAAAAACAGATGCCAACTTAGTCTCAGTAAGAGGAATCCATGGTCACTGGAGCTTATCTAATACTGGAGAATTTGGCTCTACATAACGATGCGGTGGTTGCTTGTCATAGAAATATGGCTTTGGTCACCATGAAGTAGGTGAGTCTAGAGATGCTGCACCAACATCTGGTCCATGTACATCTCCCCCTCCTGTTCCTCCTGCTGGCTGGGTCATCACTTGAGGAGTGTGAAGGAGCTTGTGTGCTGTCATCAAGGCTCATAGGATGTCGCCTGATATCCAGTTTCCTTCTCTGAGGTTCTTCTACTATGTCAAGTGATGACCCACAACCCAAATATTTTTTCAAGTGTGTAAATCATTTCATTTTTCTTGATGTCATTTTTGTTTTTGTTTTCCTTGGACTACGAATAGGCTGGGTAGCTGGGGTTTGGGTTGAAGCTACGGCTAAGGCTAGAGGCTGCTGCTGTACGGTTTCTAGGGCAGAGGATGGAGTTGCTTGAGGAGTAGGTGTAACATCCTTAGCCTCAACGTCTTCTAACTCTTCTTTTGCCCATGCACGGTCATCAGGATCAAATTCAGCTGGATGATCCCTAGTTACCCTCTCCTCTATCCAAGTAACAAGTGAATGCTCCTCCTAAAAGATTTGGTCAATGTCAACCTCCTTAGGTGGTGTCTGTGCTCTCTGTCTCTACTCATATGGACCACCTGCAAACCGTGCAAGTTTCTCTTCCAAGATCTTTTGTCATTCTTTGGTATTCTTTATGCACAGTCTCATGTTATAATGGCAGAAGACAAGCTTCTTCAGCCTATCAGAGGTTAACTTGTTCCTCCCTTTTGTATGTATGAGGTTGAATATACACTAGTTCCTCTCACAATGAGAGGAACTAATGCTCTGGCTTAATATCCTGATAACAATTGCAGCTAGTGGATTCCGTTCACTCCTCACATTGACCTACACCCATCACTCAGCTACAAAAAATAGCAAACAATCAACCCTCTCTAGGCAATTAATGGACTTCTAAGTTATAAGAGAAGGTATAAAAACATGTTCTTAAATAAACATACCAGGACAGACTTCGTCACAAGAATATCTCATATCAGCATCTGAGTATACCTTAACCCTCATCTTATAGTGCTGCATTTGAAAATTGTTAAATACAAAATGATTAGTTGTTCCCAATTATTTATTGACTACCAATTATTAATGCAACTTTACCTACTTCTAACTCAGCTTTTGTTCTATCCTGCTGAGATTAACACAGATGTTGAATATTTGAGAGCATACCCCGCAACATCTCATTATCGTTGGACACTTGTCCTCCATATTGGATGTAGGAGGTTAAAAAATATTTTGCAATCATTTAAGCATATTCATTAGGAACAAACTAAATATTGACTAAGTAGAAAGTAAATAAGCACAAAGATATTCATTAACTAACTTGCAACATGTACATCATGATTAGAAGTCCTATCCCATTGATCATTTATGATCTTCCACCATTTATTGTACCCTCTGAGATTCTTGTCTTTGATTTTCAATTTGACATGATCCGTTGCATCATACAATGTGTCCATTTGGTTCTTGCCATTTGAGTCAACCAACCTCAAGATAACTACCAATGGCTCAATGATTATCAAGTAGTAGGCAATCCTCTCCCAAAATCTCATCTGTGATTTGTCTTTTAGTCTTGACAAGAATCTCCAACTGGTAGTCCATCATATATTGATAGTACTTAGACTGGGTGAACTTGATAAGTGTATGTCTGTGCCAATGCAAAATCTCCGGCGTAATGAAGTTCGTGACAAACTTAGTAGGGTCTGGCCTGAAGATCATGCCCTGTAGTGCACTCCTTCATGATGTGTAGCAGACGAGGATGTGAATAAATTAAAGCAGTGATAACCTATGCTTGCTTGACAAGTGTGGAAACTACAACCTCCTTTCCTATGTCATCTAACATGAGGTCAATGGAGTGCGTTGTGCATGGTACTCATAAGAGATGCTGTCTTTTCTCCATCAAGTTCTTCTCTACTACCTTGTTGAAGGGTTCATTGTTAGTCACAAATTGAACTACATTGTCTTTATCAATCTCCTTCACTATAGTATTTATCAATGAAGAAATATAGTTGGCGTTCGTTATCTGACCCAAAGTATCAACCGACATTAAAAAAATGGTACCCTTTAAGCAATATACCAAGAAGTTGATCATACTCTTATCGGTGATACATATCCACCCATCACACATAACTGTGTATTCCCTCTCCTTCCATACCAATTTGAAACCTTCTATCCATTGTCTCAATTCTTAAACCTCCTCTTCTAGCCCACCAGCATATATATGCCTACTGGTAGGGACTTGCATTCCCAGGACAACCTCAACAATGGCATCAATCATAGCCTGAAGTAAGGGCTAGTGGCTGCATGTGTTGGGATGCCTACATGAAGGTAAAAAAATCTATCAGCCATAAACAATGTTAAGTAGATAAAACATACATCACATTTTAAGACTTATGCTTGTATGTAAAAATCACTTTACAATGTGTCTCACTGCTCTCTTTACAGCTAGTCCTGTTGCCTTCACCTCTTTCATAGCTTGTTTAATGTTCATCTGTAAGGCACTCTACTTCCAAAAAAGATATTCATCAGTCGGTGTAGATCTCATATTACCAGACCGACACAATGTCTCATCTCTTTCTCCCACACCGAAATCATAAGTGTGGCTAGGTCTAGTTGATGTTGATTGGTCAAAAATAGAGTCAGCTCTGGAGCCTCTTGCTCCTCTCTTCTCCTCCATTGTTGTTGCATGCTCGCTTGCATGCCTAGCTTTCTTGAGTTCGGAATTTGTGAATGAGTCATCACTCTTTGGCTTTGATTCGGCTCTTGCCTTGCCTTTCCCTTTCCCTTTGTGGGTTGGCACCTCTCCCTTCTTTCTCTCAAAGAGCTTATCATATAATTGTTCTCTATGTTCAATCCTAATCTCATGTTGTGAGGCTCTTCTTGTAAGGTAGCCTCTCATTTCTTCGCTTATCTCCCTTGGCACCTTATCACATTTCTTAACATTGCCACCTACTCCAGCAATGTGTTGTTTCAACCGAAAAACACCTTCGTTCATTTCCTCACCACACCACTTGCATTTAACCCCTTTTTTTGGACACATCTACTATGTGTCCATGATCCCAACTGAATTAGATAGACGTGCTGGCACATCACCTTAGTCGTGGTCGGCCATTGCTTACACCTATGACGTACGTAAACAATTTTTCATGATTGTTAGACATGCATAAAATTAGTTTAAGGGATGTTCGAAAAGAGAACAACCAATTAGATGGACTGTTCGATGTGTTTAAGCCATTACAGAGTCGTCGAAAAAATGTTGAAATGAGCATATGAGAATTCCACCGAAGAAATCTTACCAAGAAGATGAGAAGGATGAAGAAATGGCTTGATCAGAGTTGGAACCGAGGGTTAGATCGTTGGAATCCTACTTGGATCACTGGAATCGCTTTTTGGATTGTCGGAATTGCCTTGGAATCGCCAAAATTGCCTAGATCACCGTTGGAATCGATTGATTCTCCCCAGAATCACCGTGATCGATCTCGCAGCTGCTGGAATTGATGAAATTGCTCCTTGGATCGCCACGCTTCTTGCTGAAATCGACCGAGGTTTCCTACTAGGGCTGGTGACCACCGAATTCGGTTGATTCGGTCCGAAAATAGCCGGAATCGGATCGATACTAGATCTAAATCAGACTCGGTATTGATCCAAAATCCGAAGTTAAGTCCTTTCGATAGAATCGGTCGGGTCGACCGATTCTAGGTCAGAATCGGTGGAATCGAATCCATCTTGATTGAGTCCACCGATTTAGACCGATTCCTCCGAGATTGAAATCGACCGATCCGATTTAGGAATCAGCCAATTCCGATCCGATCTAGCCGATTCTGTAATCCATGTGTCTAAAAGACATGAATGGAGGTGTATATCGTCTCGAGTAACATATAGCCGATATAGATGGTAATGTGAAGAAATGTGATAAGGTCCCGGCTGAGCTTAGGGAAGAGATGAGAACATATTTAACTAAAAGAGCATTAGAGAGGGAGGTTAGAATTGGGTAGAGGCAAGAACTTCATGATGAGTTGCTAGGTTGGAGAGACACCTATCTTATGTTTGAAAATGGTAAGGGAAAAGGACAAGCGCATGTCCAAGTTGATTCGTCATCTTCAGAAGATGAAGAGGCTCAGGTAACGAGAGCCGTGGATGCTAGTAGGGTTTAGGCCTATGAAGATGAAGAAAGAAGAAGAGGGGCAGGAGGTTCAGGTCTCTTTGCCAAACGTTCTAATGTGGGGGAGGGCACTTATTATTCGAGAAACTAAATTACGTCGGACATAATCAGTTCGGCTGATGGTGGACACTGCCATGTATAGGGAATGGCAGAGGTCAAGGGAGGATCTAAAGCATATAGTTAAATTCTTTCTACACGCAGGTATATGAATTATGAAGTTAAGTTTTTATATTTATATGTATTGGATGTTTTTGAGTTTTTTGTTAACAAGGATGTCTTATTTTTGTTTTGGTTCATGTAGGTGTCCCAGCACATACAACCACCAGTCCTTATTTTTAGACAGTGGTAGATGATTGGTGAGGCTGGTTTGGATGAGGAGGTTGATGAGTTGACTTCATGGATAGATAGATTCAAATCTATCTAGAAGGAGAGTGAGTGCACTATAATATACAATGAGTGGACGGGAATCACAAGGAGGTCACTTATCAACTTTCTTGTGTATTATTCTGAAAGTACCATATTTTTGAAGTATGATGACACATCAGGTCAAGTGAAGAATGTTGATTACTTGTTTCATTTGATGAACAATGTGGTGGATGAGATTAGGGAAGATAATATTATGCAGTTTATGATTGACAACAATGCATCATATAAGGTTGCATGAAAGAAGCTTATGGAGGTTAGAACACATTTGTTTTGGGTGTACTGTGCATCACATTCTATTGATTTAATGTTGGAGGACATTGGGAAGGATCCAAGTGCAAGTGTGAAGTCCTTGGTGAGTCAAGGACAACTGATCATGTCATTCATTTATGGGCATCCAGACTTTTATATATCATGAGGGAGAACACTGATGGTTATGATCTCATAAGATCAGGTCCCACCAGATTTGCCATGCATTTCATTGCGTTGGAGAGCCTTTATAGATGTAAGGTTCATTTGAAGAGGTTAATACCATCCAATGCATATAAGCAATACACGGATACCTACGGAAGTTTAATGAATCAATATGATTATGATGTCTTGTTAAAGATGAAGCAACTGATTGAGGACAACAGGTGGTGGGAAAAGGTGCAGTACTACCTGTTTGTCATAGAACCCTAGTATAGGTACATAGGTTGATAGACTCAAATGATAAAAATCAAATGGGGTACTTGTACAATACTATGATTAAGCCAAAAGGAAAATTAAAGAGAAGCATAACAGAAGGGACAAGACACTTCATCATGATATTCATGCAGTAGGTATAATTTAATTTGTTGTATTCTCTTTCATTGCCATACTAATATGTTAATGCCTAATGATACAATTTTGCATGATATTTCTTGAACCCAATGATACAATATGGTGGACAAGTATGCAACGATGGTGAGGTACTAGCAGGCACACTATAAGTGATCAAGTGTCTTTGTAGGAATCTAGAAAATAGAACATCTGTTGAGGTTGAAGTGAGTAGTACTCTTTACTTAGTAACCATTGAACTTTAACATAAGCAATGGACTTAACAGTCTTTCTTTTGATATTTCAGTTGACTTTATATAGGCATTGGATTGGATCTTTTGGAGATCCATATTTGTAGTTTTCATATGACAAAGTTTCTCCTAGTAAGCTATCTCCCAACATTTAAAACATAGTATACATTGTTATATGAATATTGTACACTTACTAATCCGTACATTACTTGTGTTTCTTATAATTGAGTGGTGGATTCAAGTGATTAAAAAGACTAGATGGAATCCACTAGCATCTATTGCAGTTTGGATGCTAAGTTAGAGTACCAATTCATCCTAATGTGAGAGAAATTGGAGCATCTTCGACCTCATTCACACGAAGAGAAGGAATATGCTAAAGAGTGCAAGATTGGAGAAGCTAGTTTACTGTCATTATAATATGATACGTAGAAGATATCTCAGCAAAGATACGTAGAAGATATCAAAGATACGTAGAAGATATCTCAGCAAAGATTTGTACAATTTACAAGTGAATTATACAAAGAGAAAGCTCAAACTTAAGCCACTTAGGACTTGTCACAAGGGTATATGATCTTAGAATTTCTATTCCAAGAAGAATATCCACTTGCAGCATAGGTGGAAGACAAGGACGCTAAGGGAGAGTCAGAGTTCAACCCGAATGACAGATCATTGGTTGAAGATGAACTTAACAACGTCCTTGATGAGGATGAACAAATGCAGAAAGTAGAAGAAAGTCAAGTTCCATATATAGCTCTAGTTCCTAATCCACCTCGGACTATAGCTTCTCCAGAGCGAGTTCTAGCTCCCGCCACAGCTCCAACTTGAGTTTTAACTCCTGCTACAACTCCAACTTGATTTTCAAGTGTAGGACCATCTACCACCACCAAAAGGGTGGTGGCTTATTCAAGACTTTAAAGAAAGTTTGCATGCCAACACATTAAATTAGTCAAGGACAAGAAAGTTTGAAGTAGAAGAAGTTATCTATCAAACGTTAACATCTCCTTGATACTGACACCACTTAGCCACCTTCATCAGATAAGGATGAGGAAGAATTTATTTCACCCACACAACAACAACGTTTGGGGGGTGGAGGTGGAGGTGAGGGTGGTTCTGCTAGTAGTGCACACACGAGTGGAGTAGGTCTAGATGATTTGAGTGAGAGAATGCATTTCTTTTCAAGTGGAAGGAGCAGGAGACGTTGGACGAAGACCAATTTACTTTAGACATTGAGCTGTACTGTCCACTATCTCCTCCAGCTTTAGCCGAGGGTGAAGTTTATGATTTTAGCCAAATGATTCAATCATTATTTTCCTACGGGTATGGGCCAATCATGACTAATCAGAGTTAGTGGAGAATTTTAAAAAATAAGGACGAGCATGACAAAGATCCAGAGCAATTTCATAGTTAGTGGCGATTAGATCATTCATCATTGGAAGGTATAGTTTCATAACTTGTACTATTTTCTTTATTTAGTAGAATGAATATTAATATTACTTTGTATTTACTTGTGTTAAAATATCTCGTAAAATCAAAGTTACGTGAAAATATGGTAGATTGGACAAATTTGTTTGTTCTTATTTTTAATATTTTTTCTTATTTTTAATATTTTTTCTTATTTTTTAGATTTTTACATTTATTATTATTATTTTAATCAATAAAAAAATTTGATTTAGCCCAATTCGGGATTGGTCTTCCTTTCGGAGGATCAGTTGGGATCGAATCGATATGATCCAATCCGGATTGTATTGTTAACGATCCTAATCCCGATCCCAGGATCCTTGGTTGGAATTGACATATAATTTGCTCCGGCATATCTCATTGTTAATCCCAAAATTTTTATATCAAAGGGTGGTGCAAAAAAAAAAAGAAAAATTCAAGTACATGACACTTCGGAGAAATATGTCATCTAAGGGGTATTATGAACCATGGTCTAATTAGTGGTTCAATTGAGAAATCATCCTCGGCCCAGTTGTGGTATCTCAGGCCGTGGGCCCAATAAGAGCCTAATTGAGGTTTGGTCAAAGACCAATTTATGGCTCATTAAGATTGGTTCGTGGCCTGTTTTGAGAGCCTGTTAGAAGCCCACTCAGGGCCCAATTTGTGACAGGTTCTACAGTCATGTTTAGCCCAGTTGAGGCCCAATTTCAGGCTCATCTTGCTCTTGGAGCATATCGACATCATAATTAAAGGGGTGTTATGGCCCAATTTCGAGGCCCACCTCCAGCTCATCAACAAGGCACTTGTCAACCCAAGGGTGGACATTTTAAAGGACTGACTATGGGTCTGTATTCTGCTCAATTTATGAGCAATCTCAGGGCTATATTCAACCTTTTTAAGGGAGGATAACCTGTTGGAAGGCCTACTGCGGGTGCTGCGGGTGCATTCCCAGACATATTTTAACCCATCCGAAGGCGGGCCTGAAGCCTATTCTGAGGTCCTACCAGCACTGAATTTTAATCTTAATTCAGGTCCAATTGTAACCTATTCTGGCTAATTGTATGTCTTGGGGGCTTACTAAGAGCCAATTTTTATCTCACTCCTAGGCCTTCAATCAGCAAGCATAATGACATGTCTGGGGACTATCTTTAGTTCCCTTCGAGGGGGGTCATGGTTTGGGATCATCTAATTTTGGATCCGATCTGCTCTTGTCGATCTGATTCCCCCCTGAACAACTGATCTAGAATCAAGTTCTGGGGTAATTGGTAAGGATTAGATGCATGATGAGTTGCTCAAACAGAGAGACATAGATCTTATATCTAGAAGGGGTAAGAAGGGAAAAGTACCAAATTATGTGCAGGTTGATTCATCATCTTTAGATGATGAAGAGGAGACAGAGATGAGAAGAGCCATACATGCTAAGGGCTCAAGACAGAGAGGATGGGGATAGATGAAGGGGGGCAGAAGGTTCAGGTGTCAGAGCTAGACGATCATATGTGGAAGGTAGTTGGCCTACATAGGTACCAGAGTGAGATAGTGAGTTCTATCAATCGCAGTTAGTTTGACCAGCAGACACCACCATGTATAGGCACAATGATAGAGGGCAATGGTCTATCAAGTAGGCATTTAAGGGAGTGAAGGCTACTTCAGGAGCTACAAAGAAGGCGATCAAGCATGTCTTTAAGTGGTTTCTACATTCATGTATATAAAAGCTAAGTTTTCTTAACTATATGTCTTGCATGTTTTTCGAATAAATATTAACAATGATGTGATCATCTTTCTTCATGTAGGTGTCATAGTGCATGCAATGATTAGTCCATATTTCTAAACAATGGTAGATGCCATTGGTGAGGCTGGATCAAAGTTGAAAATCCCCACCTCCAAGTACATTTACGAGAAGTTGGATGTAGCAGTGATGCATTAACCTCATAGATAAATAGATTTAAATTCATATGGAAGGAGAGAGATTGCACTGTGATTGACGATAGATGGACGAGAATCACAAGGAGGTTGCTTATCAACTTTCTTTTTATTGTTATGAAGACATCACTTTTTTAAGTCCATTGATACATTAAATTGAGTGAAAAACACTAATTAATTATTTAGTCTAATGAACATTGTGGCAAATGACATTGGGGAGGAGAACACTATGCAGTTTGTCACTGACAATGAGACTTCATACAAAGTTACAGGAAAGATGTTAATGGAGGTGAGACTTTGTTTATTTTGGGTGCCTTGTGCTCTGCACTTAATTGACTTAATGTTTGAAGACATTAGGAAGGAGCCAACTAGGAGTTTCTTGCAGGTTATTACATCTCTCATTTATGGGCACCCTAGGCTGCTCTTCCTTATGAGAGAACACACTAATGGTTGTGATCTAGTTTGACCCGATTTGACCATATTTGTTACATAATTCATTGCATTGGAGAGTCTCTATAGATACAAACATTATTTGAAGAGGTTCATAGTCTCTACAGCTTATCAGGAGTACATAGATACAGCGTGAGCTACAATGGAGCAGTATGAGACTTCAGTGAAGATGGAGAGCCATATTGAGGACAAGTGGTGGGAAAAAGTTCAATACTGCTTGTCAGTCATAGTTCCCCTAGTACAAGTATTGAGATTGGTGACTCCAATGTCAAAAATTAAATGGGATATTTTTATGATGATATAGACAAGGTTAAGATGAAAATCAAAGAGAAGCATCCCATATATTATAAAAAAATGGTGGAAGATTATAGACACCAGATTGGATAAGACACTTCATTATGATATTCACATTATAGGTAATTGCTTAGTATCATTTTATTATTATAGTAATTTGTTAATGCCTTAATGGTTGGATTGGGATCTATTTTGGACATGATATTTCTTGATCCAAAGGATGCAATTTAGTGGTCAAAGAATGCAATGATGCAGAGGTGTTGTCAGGCACATTGTCAATGATCGAGTATTTAGTCAAGACTACACATGATAGAACAGAAGTTGAGATTGAAGCAAATACTTGTTACTTATTTATTAATTATTAAACATTGAAGAGGAGCAATAAACTCAGCTACATTTCATATTGTATTTTAGATGGCATTATTCAAGTATTGAATTGGGGTCTATGGAGATCCATATTTGCAATATTCACATGGCAAACTTTCCCCTAGTAGGCTATTGCACATATCATACGTGGTAACTATTCTTAGCTAGAAGTTTACTATCCTTACTAATTACTATACTATTTATTCTTTTTACAGTTGATTAGTGGATCCAAGTGAACAACAGAAGTGAATAGAATGCACTGGCAGTTATTGCAATTAGTGTATTGAGTTAGAGTACCAGCTCTTCTCAATGCAAAAAGAATTGGAACACCTTCAGCCTTATACACATAGAAGGAATATGTTGAAGACTAAAAGATTGAAGAAACTAGTTTTTTGACATTACAACATGAGGTTGAGAATTAAAATATCAAGAATTGGCAAAAGATATCTGATGATAGATTTGTTAGATTTGCAAGTGGTTTATACTAAAAAAAGAGCTGAAGCTGAAGTTGAAGCCAATAGGGCTTGATACAAAATAATGTGAACTTAGAATATCTCTTCCAGGAAGAACATCCATTTACAACATCGATGGATGAGAAGGACGTTAAAGGAGAGATAGAGTTCTACCTGAATGATAGATCTTGGGTTGGAGGTGAGCTTGACAGTGTCATTAGTGAGGATGAACAAATGAAAGAAGGTAAGAAACTTAAGTTCCTTACACAACTCCAGTTCCACAAAGTACAACTCCAGCCATAGCTCTAGCTCATATTCTAGGTGAAGGACCTAGCATTAAAAAATGGTGCCTTTGTAAGTTTCAAGTCCTTTAAGAGAGCAGTACATTGCGATGCTGGTATGAGTACACAACAAGAAGAATTATGGAAGAGGAATAAGCTGATTACTAAATGAACATTTGATTACTATAGACATTACCCAGGCACCTTCCTCAGATAATAATGATGAAGAATTTATTCCAGTCACATAGCAAGGTGTGGGAGGTTCCAGTTTCGAAGGAGGTAGAGGTGGAGGAGAGACAACATTCTAATAGTGCACTATTAGAATCGATTCGTTCTAGTAGTGCACGTATAAGTGGAGTAGGTTTAGAAGATTTGAGTAAGAGACAACATTCTAATGGAAAGAGTCAGAGATAGAATCAGATGGGTTTCTTTGATAAGTACGCTACAGCACATTATCTAAAACTAGCTACAGATTTCAAATCTTGCTATCCAACCTCACCTCCAACTTCATTAGCAGACAATGTATATGCTTTTAACTATATGATCCAATCACTATTTTATTATGAGGGATAGTTTCGTCCTTGGTGGTGCGAAGGTATTTTTTATGGTATTTGAGTTGTACTTGTATCATTTTTTTATTTGGATTTTGATTTCTACATGTGCCATTTTTTTTATTTAATAGATTGCATGTTAAATCGTTAACAGAATGAGAAACGGAAGATGCTAGTATCACACGAGACCCAGTCTTTTTCGACATTATAACAATTTTTTAGGATTTTTTTATATTTTAAAGTATTTTTATTATTTTTTTGATTTTTTATCATAAAAAATAAAAATGAACGAATCTATATTGATTATGGATCAGATTTTGCTTTAGTGGATCAGTCAGGATCGAACCAATTCGATCTAATCCTGATCAGATCGGTACCCAACGATCTCGACTCTAATTTCGATCTCGTAATTCTTGTGTGTGTGGGGGGGGGGGGGTCTGGTGGCTTATTTAGGGCTTTCTCCTGCACCCCCATTCATCCCATCCAATGGAAGATATGGTGGCTCATTGAAAAGCCCATTAGTAGATCATGCTCGAGCCCATTTTCAGCCTAATTGGGGTTGCCAACAACACGGCTAGAAGGCCCATTTTAGGCTAATTTTTAGTCTATGGATAATTTAGAGGGCCTATCTAAAAGATCCTCAAAGGTCTATTTTGGATATCTCTCTACCCACTTTCCAACCCCATAAGCGGTCTAAAAGATTGACCCACAAAATACGACCAAAGTTCGAAAGATTGACCCACCATTACCAAAGTAGATCAGCCCACTTTTATCATGCAATCTTTCTCTGACACTTGCAACTTGATGCCCTGCAACCCTAGAAGTGAAATTAGTTGGGGTGAGTGCCCGATGCATCAAATATAACAAAAAATCTTATCAATAAGATATATATATATAAACAAAAATTATATGTAAATTAAAAAAGTAAATAACTTACAAAATATGTTTGACATCTTTTTTTTTAATGAAATATGTAAACCATTTATCCTAATCTATTTTTGCCAATGTAAAAAATATAGCAAGCAAATAACGACAAAAAACATATTTAATAATACATAGAAACATAAAAAGTAGAACTAATACAAACATCTATAGACAAACTAAGAAATATTTAGATCTACCTCATGCAGATTCGGTTAACTTAAGCATGCCAAAGCAACCAAAGAAGAAGTGATGCAAGACAAGAATGAAGACATCATCTGTATACACAAAACAACTGAGCTTTCCAACTATATCGATTGATTGATTGAGTTGGTTGGTTTATCGGACTTACTGAACGAATAGTATTGGGCTTATTGTTGATCGAAGTCGGTCAATTAACCTCTACTGGTGATAAATAGAGTAGCTCTTGGTTGGTCCAGGCTGGTCGAACCACTGGCCAGTGGAGGTTTCGTTGTGGTAGGGCATTGATGAATAGTAGCTCACGATTAGGCTTGGTCGGGTGGGTTGAATCACAGGACAGTTGAAGGTTTGCAATGCTAATGGCCAGCTGCCTAGACTCGGAGATGTGTGTGGGTATTGGAAGACCCAAAAGGGCCCTCGATCCTATGTGTAAGGTGGTTCATGACTACCCTAAGACGTGTACGGGCACATGAGGGAGCCCTTGGTGGGGTGTCGTGGCGACTTGTAGGTGCATCTGATGGCACAAAGAGGGTGCCGGCGGCGCACATGGACCAACTAGTTCGGTAGGTGTTGAGTCGGAGGGGTTTGTGGCTGGCTCATACGACAACTATGGTCGATGGGGATAAGTCGTCGCTACGACACCGGGTGGAGGGGACCATGGTTGACGATATCACTCGGGAACCCTCGTGAGGTTCGTGGCGTCTTCGTGGCACTTGTGGTCGTGCATGGTGGGGAGGAGATCGACAGAGGCCCATTCAGGGGTCTTTTTGTCATGTGACCTTGTTGCTCTCGTCATCTGGATGAGTAGGGGTGTAGTAGGGGAGGAAGAACAAGGTGTTGTAGGCAGCATTGTTGTTCCCTTGCACGTTAAGAGAAACCCAGGATAAGCCAATCAGGTGGCACCGAGGTCGGTGTCCTTGCATGGCAGGGAGGAGGTGCGGAGAGTGGGGTGGAGAAGGCCCGTGGAGGACTTCTCGGCTTCAGCTCTAGCATCACCTCTTCCGAATGCCTTCTTTTCTAATGTCTTCAAGCTTCTTCTCCCTCTCTTTTCTCTTCATCTTCGACATTGTCTGGTGGATGGGAGTAGGGGAAAGCCAAGACGGGTGATTGGATATGGAGGAGGACGAGGAAGACAAGGTTGACGATGAGCGACGATGTGCAATGGGGCCTCCAACAGGTTGCCGTAGTGGTGTGGGTGTGCCACGGATATTGGGAAGCCAACAAAACAATGGAGTCCATCACAAGAGGAGGTTGTGGCATCTATAGTGGAGCAGGTGAGGTGGTGAGGGAGCTCGGTGTTTTGGTTGTGGTGGAGGGGAGGTTGCGGCATGGTCGGGGTGAGATTTGTGGTCGGGTCAAAGAGGAGCTGGTGGGTGTTAGGTGGAGCAAGGAGTGAGGGCGATGGAGGATTGTGTGGATGCAGAAGTGGAGGAGACGGGTGATGTCGACGGCGATGATGAAGGAGAAGGCGACAAGGAGGGACAAAGTGGCAGTGAGTGGTGTTGGGGCTTGTTGAGGGTGAGCTTTCGCAGGTATCTGGAATTGGGGTGGGCGTTGGGGACTCCTCGAGGAGGGTGGTTTCGTTGACTATGTGCTGAATTCTAGTGTTGAGTGAGGTGATTCCAGTGCTATGCTATGACTAAGAGGGGAACAGGAAGAAGAGCATTGCGGAGGCCACTAGAAAGGGGAGGGAGCCGGTTTGTACCGCGGGTGGAGTGGAGAATGCCGGGCAATCCCGGAGGTGGATTGGGAAGCTGGCCTATCACCAAAGGTGGAGTCTACCTATTGAAAGAAGGAGGTGGGGCACCAATGGCTATTGGATCCTTTCCAAAGCCAAGCATCTATTCCAAGGACGAGGGGGGAGAGAGAGAGAGCATTGAAAGGCAGAGAAAGAATCGGGATCAACAAATTTTTCATCGTAATCATCATTCTTGCCTCTCGGCAACAGGGGTGGCTTATATAAAAAAACCAAATGATTTTTACATAAAACTTTCTACTTTAGATCTTATCACAAAAGACCTATGAAAGAGAAATACAATAAATTAACTCGAAAACATTATGAAAAAAGAAAAGGGACATAAGTACACTGTGTTCTCAAGACTTGAAGAATGCCATATCTTAATCGGTGTTGAACCGGTTATTTTTGACAAAAAAATATACCGACAAGCAACACATTTTTATAAAATAACTCAATGTGCATACATGTATTCCTTCACAAACATGTCTGTACAACTTGCCGGAATTTAAATTCGAGAACACAAATTCCTCGAAATTCATCCGGATCGTGGTCAAAAAAAATGGTGGAAATAAATGACCACTGAATACAATGGAAATAAAAATAAAATAAAAGACAATATCGTCACCCTTTCCGATATCGCCGCACCGTCGTCGGAGCTGTCAAGACGGAACGAACGCACGAAGCACCGCACGACAGTAGAAGAACACTACCGTCAATCCGTCTCCCCGACCAGTGTTCGTCGCGCGTTGTCGCGACAGTTACGCGACCGCACAACCGCCGCCGATGTCGAAAAGACTTCGACACCGCCGCCGAAGCCGCCGTCAATAGAAGCCCGTCAGCGGAATGTTGCCGCACTGGGCTGTCAAAAAAAAAGAGAGAGAGCGCGTCGAAGAAATTTGTCCCCGGCAGATTTGCTATGCGCCATTGACAAATAGAGAAGGATCGAGAGAAAGACCCTCACCAAACGCTGCTGAAGCGAGCTCTGTCGAGACGTTCACCGTCGAGAGAGGCCCCGCTGCCAAGTTCTTGCGTACGCACCGGCACTGCTAGAAGAGATCTCCCCGCAAAGCCTTGGGCTGTAAGGTGAAGAAATGAAGAGAAAACCCTCTTCGTAGGGTCCTAACACCGTCGCCTAAGTCCATCGCTGCCGCTGTGGCCAAAAACTCGGACCTCCTGCCGCGGAAACACACCCCACGGGAAGCCCTGTAGCCGTGAAGCCCGGCCGAGCAGCCACCCCCACGCAAAGAGGAGGAGCGTGGCCAGGAGCCGTCGCCGCCGGGACTCCCCCGTACGCGCGAGTCTTCCGTCGCCGTCGAAGTCCCCTGCGCGCACCGTCGAGGCGGAGAGAAGCAGCCGCACCCCCCATCCCTGCGCACACGCGCCGCCCGACGCCGCGAAGACTGTCACCGCCGGGAGGAACTGTCGCCGCGGAGCCGTCGCCGCCGGGAGTCTCCTGCGCGCCCTGCGGAAGCGAGAACGGGAGAGAGCGGGAGGAGAGAGAGACAGCGGATGCGGGTGCGGGTGACGCCAGCAAAAGAAAACAGAAAAAGAAAAAGAAAAAGCACCGCGCGGGCGCAGCCGGCTGCGTGGGCCGGTGCGCCGCGCGGGCTCGCGCGGCAGCGCGCAGCAGCGGCCGCTGCCGCGCGGGCCCTGGTCAATCCGGGGCTGCTCCCGGTTGACCGGGGGGAGGTTTTCAAATAAAAAAAAGAAGAAGAAGGCACACGACTCCGGTCGTGGGCCACGCCTGTGCCCACGCGCGGGAGGCCGCGGCTTCAGTCAGCCGGGGGGTGAACTTACCCCCCCGGTTTGACTTGGTCAAACAGTGCAGCAAATTCAAAAAAAATGGGGAAAAGGTGGGGGTAACTTCACCCCACTCCGGTCACCCCCCCACTATTGCGAAAATGGACTTAGTAGGGCCTTCCAAATGACCCTTTTGCCCCTCCAAAAACCTCTATAAATACCCCCCAAGTGCCATACGTACATGGGGTTGGAGAGAGTTGAGGAGAGAGAGAATTGGGAAGAGAGAGAAGCTCTACATTCTCACCTCTTAGAAGGTAAGAAATGCCTCGGTTTTGCGCTACCTTTCCATAAAAGGGGCTGGTTTTGCGCTACCTTTCCATAAAAAGGGGCTGGTTTTGCGCCACCTTTCCATAAAAAGGGGCCCAAAATAGTAAACTATTTTGGATAGAAAATAGCCAACCCAACTCCGGCCTAGCCGAAATGCTGCCGAAATTAAGTGGTTTTGCGCTACCTTTCCATTAAAAGGGGCCCAAAATAGTTCGCTATTTTGGATAAAAACAGAAAACCCAAGTCGGTCAAGCCGAAATGCCGGCCAAACCGAACGGGAATTCAAATAGAAAACCCAAGTCGGTCAAGCCGAAATGCCGGCCAAACCGAACGGGAATTCAAATAGAAAACCCAAGTCGGTCAAGCCGAAATGCCGGCCAAACCGAACGGGAATTCAAATAGAAAACCCAAGTCGGTCAAGCCGAAATGCCGGCCAAACCGAACGGGAATTCAAATAGAAAACCCAAGTCGGTCAAACCGATATGCCGGTCAAACCGAACGGGAATTCAAATAGAAAACCCAAGCCGGTCAAACCGAAATGCCGGTCAAACCGAACGGGAATTCTAAATGAAAACCCAAATCGGTCAAACCGAAATGCCGGTCAAACCGAACGGGAATTCTAAATGAAAACCCAGATCGGTAAAGCCGTAATGCCGGTCAAACCGAACGGGAATTCTAAATGAAAACCCAAATCGGTCAAACCGAAATGCCGGTCAAACCGAACGGGAATTCTAAATGAAAACCCAAATCGGTCGAACCGGAATGCCGGTCAAACCGAACGGGAATTCTAAATGAAAACCCAGATTGGTAAAGCCGTAATGCCGGCCGAACCGAACATAAGTCATGACATGTATTGAGAAGAAAGGCTTGAATGCCCTCTCATTTGTTGTACTCCTATGTACTCAGATCGACATGAAATGAAATTCAAGTTCGATTGATGTGTTATGTTACTCCAAAAGTGACATCAAATCCCCATGGACTCCAAGAGATGGAATAAACTAAATAAATTATTCAAATAATTTTCAAATTTAATCAAATAATTAAACTTGATTAAATCAAATCAAATCAAATAATCAAATCAAATCAAATAAGTAAATCTGATTAAATCAAATCAAGTAATTACTTATTTATTAACAAAAATGCCATCATAATCAAATTAAATTCATGCCACAAAATCATACATAAAAAATGACCACAAATGGTTACAAAACATGTTAAGTTTAAATCCGACTTAACCATGGAAGTTAAATCAACCCAAATGGATAATGTTACTTAATTAGTTAAGTGTGCATAACAAAAATCCAAATCAAATAAATGATCAAAACATTAATAAAATGTTAACATAATCCAACCAAAATTATGTCATTAAATAATGCATAAAAAATGTCAACCAATGACTACAAAAACAAGTTATGTTGGATTAAAATCAACCATGAAAATTAAAGTGATCAATATTATTAAGAATAAATCTTAATAATAATAGTAAATTCACTTAAATTAAGCAAAAAATGCTAACAAACACATAAAAATGGAAATTAATTCCTACAAAAAAAAAGAGATCAACTCAAATTGTCTAAGTCAACAAATGACCAAAGACATAAACAAAACAAAACAAATCAAATCTTAAATCAAGAAGAAGATCAATGAACCCAAACTTAAAAGTTTGAATTAAGTTCAACCAAATTCCATCTCATGAGGCCATGGGGATGTCTTCCAGCTTTCTTTATGTGGATGAATGACTTCCGATCAATATGTTGCTGTGACGGTCAATCAAGGGTATTCGAGTGTTTGCTCGATGTAATTAACACCGGAATATCGCAAGTCCGGTGGAGAGAGGTCAAAATTTATTTTCAAAGAACTCAGATAACCTCACAAATTAAATTGTGGTTCAGATCATCTAAGTGGTGGGTGATACCCATATCGACACTTAGCAAATCTGTGGAACCATCGGTGTTCCTATAAAATAATACCGCATCAAATTAGCTAATACTCCTATGAATACCACATATTTTCATAGTAGTCAATGCTAGCCTAAAGCAAAAAGAATTTTCTACCAAAAGAAAGGAGGGGAAAATTCGAGGTTCCAACAATCGGTTAACCCGTTCCAATCTGATCCCCATTAGGGAGCTTTTGGTCTCTTTACCGCTTAAGCGCCAAAAAAAGTGGCTGGGCGCTATAGCATGTTCAGATGTTTGGACCTCTTTACTGCGTAAGCGGCACTTAAGTGGTCACTTTGACAACAATGATCCATAATTTATCATATTTCATACAAATCATGTCTAATTTTCTGATTTTTTTAAAAAAATGAAGAATTCAACCTTAAGTAGGAGTCTTCCATTAATAAATTTCGGTCATAAATACCTTGAATTATGACTGAAAATTCAATTTTACATTAGGTGGGCCATATTTTCATCATTTAGTCCGATATTCCCTAAAATACAATTATCTCAGTTGTGGTATATTTACCCATGGAAATTATTTAAAAATCAGGAAAATTTTTGAAAATTGCAGAAAAGGTGGAAAATAGGTGTGGAATAGGTCAAATCCCACGCAGCACCATCTCTTCACTCACAACTTCGATGTGTGGTGAATCTGGTGATTGGGTAGTTATGACAGGGCCTTCCACTTGAAAAAGGTCAAAATATTAGAAAAAAAGGCGGAGAAAATAGGGACCCGCACCTGGGAAAGCGCTAACCACCTGAAAAGTGGGTGCTCCTGTCCATCCCACTCACCGAAACTACATAACAATAATAAATAAAATCAGGCAAATACATCCAAAAAAATAAAAATAAAAGTCTCGGAAACTGTCAATAAAAAATGAGAATAGAAATGAGTAAAGGAAAAAATTGTCTAAGGATCCCAATGATAATAATATAAAAATGAATGTAAAACATAACAAATAAAACAAAAAGAAATGAAGTAGAATAAAATGCCCAAACATTCCATAAACTCATAGGAAAATCCCATCTGAAAATAACCTTATGAATAATAAAACCGTAAATAAGAAATAAAAACAGATAACAAATAGACCTGAAATTAAAAGATTTTATAGGTCATTAACTGAAAGGTCAATAAACAGATAAAAACAAAATAGAAATGGGACCCAAATAGAAATTAACCAGATGAACAAATTATTTAGCAACAAATATAAAATAAAGGGGGCACAAACACAGAAAAGTAAATGGGTCAATAAACAAAAAATTAGTCAATAGACAAAAATATGAACCAAGGAAAAGAAAATAAACCAATCAACAAAAAATGCACTGATAAACAAAAAATGGGCTGTAACAAAAAATGGAATAATTAATGAATGTAAATTACAGAGAAAGAAAAGAAGTGAAACAAGATAAATTAAAAGAATAACAATAATAAAAAAATCCACTGTCAAAACAGGGGCAAATGACAAACAAAAAATTCACGGGCAAATGACAAAACATGCTGGCCGGAGGTCAGTGATGGGATAAAAAGAAAGGAAATAAACAAATGATTCAACAAGCCTAATTGACACATAAACAAATAAACCATAACTAAACAAATGAACAAAATGAGAGAAATCCAAGAATGCACCCCAACAAAAAAAGTTGAATAAAACAAGGAGGGGAAAAAGTATAACTTCGAAGACAAAAAATGCCTGTTAACATAAAACAGGCCATCTCGGCGTCTCGGGGGGGGGTGAAAGAGAAGAGATCTCGAAGAAATCTCGGGAGATTGGATCTCGGATTCTCGTATCAAAAAATATATATGTATGAAACATAACATAATATATTAAAAAGATGAGAGTACATTAATGAATTTACATGAAAATATATAACATATTTGCACGTCAATTGTGTGAATGAATATATATACAAAGCACTCTCAACACCAAAATGATAGCCTTTGTGCTTTTAAAAAATTTAAATTTTTATATAATCTTATTTAAATATTAATGTGGTATTAAGAGTATTTTTTGTGTTGTTGTTCTTAATTGTTTATTACAAATTGATGATTAAATAGTTGTGAAATTGAATTGATATAATCTGTTTATTATATAAGATATATTCTTTGTTCGATAAATTGATGATTAATATCTAAATCTAAATTTGAATAGTTTAAGAGCATTATTTTAACTTAAGATATAATTGAATGTGTATATTTATGTGTTTATACATTTAAATGTGATTTCATTTATGTAATTATGTATGGATAGGTATATATTTATTTTAGAAAATAATTAATCTTGACAAACTTGATGTGTGTGTGAAAGAGGAGAGTTAAAATAGATATTTATAAAATTTAAGTATATAACGCATATTTATGATTATGAATTATATATATTTGTCATAGTACAAGTGATTGCGAAATATTTAAGTATATAACACGTATTTATGATTATGAATTATATATATTTGTGACAGTACAAGCGATTGCGAAACATTGTTGTACCATTATTAAATGGGAGGGGCATTGAGTAGTCGCGGATCGACCTTTATTGACCAGTCTAAGTGGGGAGATATCTCGTTTCTTGGGGCCTTGGCGAGACTGGGGCAAAGCCCCCCGAAATTTTTTTTATTGATCAGTCTAAATGGGGAGAGATCTTGACAATCTCGTTTATCGGGACCTTGGTGAGACCGAGAATCTCGGCGAGATGGTATTCCATGACTGAAGCTAACAAAGAATAACAATAAACAAGTCAGAAATAATAGAAAAGGAAATAAGTTAAAAAATAATAAACAGAAACTGAACCAAAATACAGCAAACATGACTGAAATAAAATAGATACAGAGACATATTAAAAAAATAAAAATAAATTCTGTAAAAACTAAAAAGAGGAAGAAAAAAGAAATCGTAATAAAAGATGCAAAAAGTGAACTGCAAGTAAAGAATCCAAAACTTAAGACAGAATCAAAAATTGAATTCTGAAATGAAAACTTCATAAAAACTGGATTTAATAATTGAAAAAACTGAATCAGAATTGGTTAATAACAAAACTGAATCAGAATTGGTTAATAACTAAACTGAATCAGAATTTAATAATCTAAACTGAATCTCGTTTATCACAAACAAACTTTACAAGATAAAGCAAAAATGGTGTGAATAAACCAAATCTGAAAAAAAAAATCAGAACAAACACAAATCAGAAATTAAAAAAGCCAAAAACTGATAAATCAATTCTGAAACAGAGAAAACTGACATTGAAGTCAAAATTGAAATAAAAATCAGAAATCAACATGCCATCAAAATAAGCAATGAAATTAAAATTCAAAGGCCATGGGGGATATTTCCTTAAATCCCATGTCTTATATGCATTTCTATGTTGATGAATGGCTTCAAGTGAATGAATGACTATAGTGGTTAATCAAGTGTTTTCGAGTAGTTGCTTGATGTTTTTAAGATCGTAATATTGTATGTCTGGTGAGAAGTCAAACATAAAATTTCTATACCCACATAATAGCCTTGAGATATTTAAATATGGTTAAAATTCTCTAAATTCTATGGACATCCCTATGCTAACAGAAAATATTTGGAACTCAAATTGTGTTCCTACCTATACATATCACATCAAATCTATTTACATATTTCCATATCTTATCACTCATCATTTATTTTTAAATGATTATTTATTTTTAATATGAAAAAAATGAGGTTTCTACAACCATCCATGATCGTTCTCTAAGATTTCTTTTGACAACTGTATTTCTTTCTTCAATTCAGACACTAGTTGCATGATGCAAATACTTAATATCTAAAAGGACTTGGTAACGCATTTTATTAGAGCATGTCTTTGACAACTTGTTTATAGTAGTCCAGTTTGTGATGCAGGTTGTTTACTTTGTCAATTCTGGAACGGAAGCAAATGAATTAGCAATGTTGATGGCTCGCCTTTATAGTGGGAACTTGACTATGATTGCATTGAGGAATGCATACCATGGTGGCAGTGCTGGGACGATAGGATTGACAGCTCTAAGTAATTGGAAATATCCAATTCCTCAGGTTTGTGTAACTTGGTAATTGGTTATAACTAAATAAAGATGAAATGTCTGTGGCCCTATTGCATAAGCATAACCTGTAAGGCATTATGTCATGTTGTCGGGACCATAAATTGTCTGTTATTTCATTTCATGCATATTGTGTTTTGTTCCGTTATCACCAACACATAAATTTAGATGTTTTACGTTTGCTTTTGTCACACTATAACATAATGTATGTTCTTAGGATTTTGTTCGTCAGTACCGCAGCAGTCACCACAGCATCACCATAAGGGCGGAATGTGGGCTTTTGAAACCCACAAGGGCCACAATCTCTTGGTTGAGAGAATTTTTTCTGTTCCCAACAGCAAAATTGTGGGACAGCATTGTGCATACTCAAGTCTGTGACCTCCATATTGGGAGGGTTTAGCATCTGCCATGCCACTGTGCAAGGACCTTTTTTGTTTCATAGGATTTATTCTTTATGATAAGCTCCATGTGTCATGGGAGGAGTCCATTAGTCATAATCGTTCTTAACTCGAACTATTATTGGCATTTTGATTGGTTAATTTGGGCAGCAATAAGAAGTGACACCACAAAAATATTTTCTTGTTTAATTCGTTGCATTCGAAGTGAATATGTAACCTTTGTCAAATGTAATGCTTGAGTAGCATCTTCTTAAGTCCTACCATAGTGTGGTTCACATGATCTATTATTGGGCAAGTCGAATATTTTCTAGTTGACTTGTTATTTCATAGCTAATGACTAGATAATTCAGTACTGTTGGTTGCCTTAAGGAATTAAATTTATCAACATTTTAGTGATTGAAGCTCATCTTTTTAGTAGACCATTAATCAATCTTTATTTTCTAAATACTAGCAAAAGTATTTGCTTTTTATACGGAAGAACTAGGAATTGCGGTTAAATAAATGAATTACCCACTTATTTTTCTATATATCTGGCATGCCAATCCTAATCCAAGGGGGAGTTGGATCGAAGATTATATTTTCTTTTTAATTAACCGGAATAGGTCCTATATTGGCTGATTGTGCCATTACCCTCCCCAGTACCTATTTTGGCCTTGTGGATACTATAGCATTATAAAACTTGAGGAAGAGTTTTTCGCAACCAAGGGAGAATGGCGAGGACAGGACCAGATCCAACGGATGAAAGGGTTGAGAATGTTATGGTTCGAGTTTTAAGAAGACATTGCGTATGATTTTTGGTAGTCAGTAGTGTTAGAGTTTATTTTTTACATTTCCTTTTAATATTTATAGTTCTTTTAAGTCTTATTTACATTTCAATCTTTAGAGGACTCGTTTGTATTTAGTTTTTTTTAGAGGTCCTTTTTTTAAATGTTCAGCTTATATATGAGCTCCTTCTCTTAGCGATGGAAGACAATAATGATGAATGAAAATTTTTTAACATCTTGGTGTCTTGTGTAAGGGGCTTTCCTCGTAGGTACTCTAACCACCGAGAGATTCTGGCTCCCCCTCCACCTTTGGTGGATGGCTGACTTCCAATCACCCTTGGCATAGGCCTACTCTAACAAGCTCTCCTCCCCCCTTCATTATAGTCTCCGTGTTGTTCTCCTTTCTCCTTTCCCTTCCTAGTGATAGCACCTCCCTCGGCTCCGTCATAGACATTGTTGTGCAAGAATCAGGAAGCTCTCCAAACTCTATTTGGTGATCCCTTGACAAGCCTAAAGCTCATCCAGTCACACTAGATATTTGGAGAAGCCATAACCGCAACCTCCAGCCTTCCTCCAATGACAATAGGTTCTATTTTTTCTTTGATGTCATCTTTAGACTAACCCGGTGATCCCTAGATAGTTCACTGGGCACCCTCGTCAACATCAGCTTACAAGCAGCTCTGGAGTGTTTAGTCTCGGTTCCACTGTGCCATCCCACATCATATTGGTATCATAGCCCAAGACCGGCCCATAATCATGAACCAATTGTTGGGATGCTTCTGACGACTTTGTTGCATAGATAAATAAAAGTGCAGAGTTCGAGATGTAGTTTGAAATTTGAGAATGAGTATTCTCTCAATATGTGAGAATGATGGGGATCTAATTTGACAAATTTATGGTTGGTTTTGCATTTCGGTCCTTTTAGGATTTGCTTGTAAATATTTAAATATTTTAAATTTTTTCCTTACTTTTCAATCCTTTCAAGAATATGTTTGTAAATGGACTTTTTGAGGTCTTTTCTTGTAATTAAGCCTCTCTATATAAAGAGGCCAATGCATTGGAATAAAAGACAATAGAAGGAATTTTTGAAAAAATGGGGCTTCGGTCATTGGTTCACGTAGAAGGCGTTGCCCTATGGGTTCTTCACCCTCTCTAGGTGTAGGTTTTTCTCTTCTTCTTCGACAATGGCTAGTGTCCACTCCACCCCTGGTAGGATACCAGTTCCTTGCATTCCCCCTTTCCCTCCAGTTGTCGTCCATGCTGTTCTTTCTTCTTTCCCCTTCCCAGTTATAGTAGCACCTCCCTCAACTCATCCATAGACATCATCATATAGGAACTGAGAAGATCTCCAAGCTCTATCCATTGATCCCAGGATAGACTTGGAACCCGTCCAATCACGCTTGACATCCGGAGAAGCCGCCACCCTGACGTCCAACCTTTGACGACAACAAGTTCTGTGACTTCTTCGACGTCGCCTTTGGACTTGACCCAACAATCCCTAGATAGTTCGCTGTGCACCCTTGTCGACATTGATTTGTGCATTTAGTCCTGGTTCCACCACGCCGTCTCACATCACATATTCTCTATGCCATCTATGTTTCTAGCAAAGTTTTCATTAAAAAGAGTATTAAAATAAAATTTTTATCTTTCTTTGATATCATCATTTTTTATCAAAACTTTTTCTTTTTTATCCTTGATGCATGTGATTTGGTTAAGAACTTAAGATCTTGAGACATTCTCTCTCTCATACTTGCTAATCTACAAATATCTTTTTCATCTTATTTATTTTAAGTTTTTCGTACATATGTTTAAAATCATCATCTCTTGCTCATCTAATAGTCATTTTTGCTTTAGCTTCATTTTTTTTGTTATTTCGTATTGTTCATAAACTTTATTGTTATCACACTTAGGTATTCTTTTATACCAGTACCTCTTATTGTTTATCGCTTTTTGCACTTTTTCATTTTACCACTAAGTCTTTTTTTAGGAGAGCCATGTCTTTTAGATTCTCCACGTACTTTTTTTAGCAATCTCTTTCATCTTTATAGCCATGTTCATCCACATATCATGAACGCCTATGTTTGACTTCCAATTTTTTATCTAAAAAAATTTATTATTAAATGTTTGTTGATTTATCCCTTTTAACTTCCCCCATTTTTTTAAATGAAACATTTCTTTTAAATATGTTTGTTTGTATTTTAATCTTAATATTTAAAATCACTAATCTATGTTAACTTGTTAATGTTTTACTCAGAATAACTTTACAATCTTTGCAAAAAGTACGATTAGACTTTCTTGTGAGAATGAAGTCAATTTGATTTTTATTTTACTCACTTTTAAATGTTATTTAATAAGATTGTTTTAATAAAATGATTATTTGTTAGAATAAGATCATAAGCCATATTTTTTCTTCATTTAAATTTTCATATCCAAAATCTCAGTGAACTTTTTCATTTTTATGACATTTGTTTCTAACATGTCTATTGAGATCTCTCCTCCAATAAATATATTTTCTTATGATATACCTAGCATAAGGTTATCCATATTCTCCCAAAAGTTTTCTTTAATCTCGTTACTTAATCTAATTTGTGAAGCATCCACATCAACTATATTAATTATCTTTTTATTATAATTTTTATCATAATAATCCTATCTCTTACTCTTTTTATTAAAACTATTACATCTTTCGATGTTTTACCAATAATGATATATACTCTATTTCTCTCTTTTTATTTATACCATAATTTATAGTATATATTTCTTATTTCTTTACATTTCTCTCATATTCGCTTGGTTTCTTGAATACACATAATTTTAATCTTTCTCATCTCCATATTATCAACAAGTTCCATATGTTTTCATACAAGAGATCCAATATTTCAAGTACTTATTCTTATCCTTCTTTCAATCTTTTCTTTCTTAGATTTATTTTGATAATAATGTTTGTTTGCTTTTGAGTTTGTTCAATAACTTATATCTTGTTCTTCATTATTGATGGTGTAACTTCAGGGTGAAATTCATCATGTTATAAATCCGGACCCATACCGTGGTGTATTTGGCCCTGATGCTAAGTTCTATGCGAAGGAACTTCAAGATCATATAGAGTATGGTACCTCAGGGAAGGTTGCAGGGTTTATTGCTGAAACGTTTCAGGTTAGTTGATATGATATTTAAGACTGCTTTTCTGATGATGGCCGAGGATATTCTCCTTAAGCATCTGCATATGTAATCCTATTGCAGGGAGCTGGGGGAGCAGTTGAACTAGCATCTGGATACTTGAAATTGGTATATGATATTGTGCATAAAGCTGGTGGAGTTTGTATTGCTGATGAAGTTCAGAGTGGTTTTGGTCGAACAGGAAGTCATTACTGGGGATTTGAGACACAAGGTGTCATTCCTGATATTGTTACAATGGCAAAGGTCTTTCTCAATTTTCAATTGGTCTTTCATGATTGGTAAAAAATGAAATTGAATACTTCAAGCATTCTATAGAATAATATATTTTTTCTTTTACCTTGTGCTGATTAAAAGGGTATAGGGAATGGATTACCATTAGGAGCAGTGGTGACTACACCTGAGATAGCACAGGTTTTGGCACAAAAAATCCAGTTTAATACTTTTGGTGGAAATCCGGTTTGTTCTTCTGGTGGACTTGCTGTTCTCAATGTTCTTGACAAGGAAAAGCGCCAGTCACACTCTGCTGAGGTTGGGTCACATTTATTAGAGCGCTTGAGGAACCTTCAACAAAGACACGA
The DNA here is from genome assembly GCA_036172225.1 of Cryptocoryne crispatula var. balansae. Lineage (NCBI taxonomy): Eukaryota > Viridiplantae > Streptophyta > Magnoliopsida > Alismatales > Araceae > Cryptocoryne > Cryptocoryne crispatula. Next base: position 37,428,468 of record CM069919.1, on the reverse strand, counting down.
GTGTAACTCTGGACTTCGCTCTTATAAACAACCAGTTCTTTATATTCTTTGTAGTTGTGCTGGATAAGTCATTTATTAGATTTCGTTACCTGCCAAAATCAATGTATATTCTTTAAATATTAGAGATGAATTTGTTGCATAACTTGTTTATCAGCTTTCATGTTTCCTTGCTTATTATATTTCTAAAGTAAGTTTTATTCTTGTCCGTTGCACAACAAGCAAATTGATATTTACATAAGGCAGTTACTGGTTTTCAGATGTTATTTGGAATTGGATTTTTCTAGTTTTTCTTCCCATTTTGCTTTGTCTTAGGTTCAGTAGCTAGCAAGTTGCAAGTCTGCTAGGAAACCCTGCAGTGAGCCATCAAGGTGTTCACATTTCCCCCTGCCGTTTGCATAGGGTAGATACTAATAATGCTGCTTTGTTTTCTAAAACATGTGGATTCCTGCTTACAATATTCAGCTTGAAAAACATTTAAGTGTTAAATGAAAGTTAGGTTTGTTGTATAATTGTTGTTATGGCATTTCATAATTTTCATTACATAACTAAGGCTTTCCTGTCTTTTTTTCATATCATTTGTCAGACATGCTCCACACAAACCAAATTTATCTACTATTCATGGATTGCGGAATCGTCGAATTGGCTGATTCCATAATTGAATCGTTCTTACTTGAAGGACCAATTCTAACCTGACTAACCAAAATCAGTCTGATCGGTAGACTTGGTCAAACCCAATCAGAATCGGAATCCTGATATTTTAGATTTTAAAAAAAAAGATTCAGGCCGAATTGGCCTGAATCGGACTGAATCGGCTCGAATCAAAATTGGAATTGGAATTTTTAAATTTTATTATTTTTTTAAAATTTTGATTCTGGAACAGTTTCTCTTCCTGAGAATCAGTCCAAATCGGACCAAACCAATCCAATTTGAATTGTATCAGTCCCTACCAATTCGGTGGCTCATTCTGATTTGGAAATCCTTGCTACTACAATATTGCTTGCAGAATGAAAATCTCCTTCCTTTTAAATGCATGGTTTGTTTTCCTCCTAATTTTGTGCTCTCACCTCTATTAGTGATTGGAGATGTCAGAGGCAGGGGTTTGATGTTGGGGCTGGAGCTTGTGACAGACAGGGAAGAGAAGACACCTGCCAAAGTTGAGACAGCGGTATTACTTGAGAAAATCAAAGGTCTGATTTCACATGCAATATGCTCTTTAGTTCTTGTTCCTCTTGTTTTTGCTAACTTCTTTCCTAATCATCAAAGACCTTGGAGTTCTGGTCGGAAAAGGGGGATTGCATGGAAACGTCTTCCGAATAAAACCTCCAATGTGCTTTACAAAAGATGATGCAGGTCCTCTCTCTGATACTCTACGTACTAAAAATCCGTAGGCTATACCATATGCATATTTATGCTAAGGTTTAGTTTGATTTGGCTTAGCCAGCCTCTGACCTCTGATTCAATAAGAGGTTGGTAGATTGAGTGTTTGATGTTTTGTCTTAATAAATCTCTGAACACATCTCTTATGTGTTAATAAACTTAATAAAAATAAGCTGTATGATTTAACTTTTTGTTTTACAGATGTAATCCTTCAGAGTAAAAGAAACATATATAACATACAATAAACATTAGATTGATTAATGTGTAAACATTTAACTAAATTAATTTCTTAATTTTACCACAAACAAAGAGGTTTGACAAAATTAAGAGTTCAAAATTTCAGATTAAACCAAAACAAATGCCACCTAAGTTTAGTAAGTGATATATATCCTCCCTGTGCTTGACTTGCAGATTTTCTTGTGGATGTCTTGGATTATGCAATCTCAAGGATGTGAGTCTTGTTGATCTCATCTACTTCAATCTGATTAGTACTACTGTGTAATTACTTCCAGAAACATGTGTTTTCTTGCTTGTGCCATGAAGAACAAATGACTTTTCTGGTCATGGTGGGTCGAATTGGATTGGCTGTATTATAGCAGATACTGCTGTTTGTTACCTCCAGTGGATTAATCTCTTTCTTCGTTTGCCTTGTTTTTTATATTTTTCTCACCCTTTTAAAATATCATGGATTAAACAGACAAGTTTAGTATCATTGTCTAGATTACTGTCTACATTCTGATGTCGAGAAGTGGGCCTAGATGTTTCCGTTGATTGTCTGCTTTCAAAGTTTTAGACAATTTGATACCGTCTGATGTTTGGGATGGGCTGGAGTAAATTTTCTTTAGAATCTAACATTTGGTCTGTACCTTCGGCACAATGAGAACATGCTGCTTACTCTCGTGGATAATGTTAAGCTAAGGTCTGATCATGCAGGTGTATATCGATTTAAAGGAATGATTGGATTCCTTTTCGGAACTTTATTTTCATGCTGAATGTTTTCTAGCGGAGGATGCTCTGTTTTCTCTTGCAGTTTTGGGTCAAGTCTTGTAGACCTTTGTTCCTAGCCCCCCAATTCTCTTTTGTTCTATTATTTGTGACTAAACAAGAAGTAAAACTTGCTTTGCGATTGTATTGATGTCAATATATACAAGTTCAAACCTTCAAAGAAGAGCAAGGCCATTGGGTGACTGGTTAAATTTACACTAATACAGGAAATAGGAGGAAATCGAAAATGAAAGAATTAGGTTTCCATAATATTAAATGTTTCTCAGCCTTTAACTGAATGAATCTCCATCCCTTGCTGATGAAGAATGAATGCGTGAATTAAAGTTGTGCAGACATGAGATACGTCAGAAGATGAATGTGTTCAACAGACATTCAAGAAGATACATCTTAAAGCCTTAAGGTATGGTTGGGATCGGTAAATCTGTGCGTTTGTGTTTAATAGGCATATCTGATCGTTGTTTTTAAAACGGTGACTTAGGAGTGTCACAGGATGGAGGATGATGGTCGACAAGAAAAACTACGTGGCTATAAGTTGGATGAACATGGATGAATCTGGCTGAATAGTCCAGGACAGCTACGATGGGGGTGGGGGGGGGGGGATGCAGTCGGTGGCGAGGACCATGGCTACGAGAGAGAGAGTTCGACAAAAAAACGAGAGAGAAAGAGAGATCCTAGTGCCGGCTTTGGGTGACAAAGGCAGAGCTGCAGCGGACGGCTGAATGTTATTAAAGTTGTGCATCTTACGACAAAGGTGGATGGCCGTCTAACAAATGGAAAAACATAGACGACGACACGATAGTGGTAGGAGCAGCAAGTCTGAACGGAGAGAGGGGAACGACGACGCCAGGTGCGTGGGGGAGGAGCTTAAGTGGAAAGGAGTTATCTGCAGACGGGGTGGTGTGCGATGGCTTGGGGCTGGTGCTAGACAATGGCACTCGATGTGGAGAGGAGAGGTAGTCACAACAGGAAGGATGAAATGGTAGCAGGTCTCATGCACGGTAGGAATGATGGAGGCAGACATCGTTATGGGATGGCAGGAGGCATCGCAAGGATAACGGTTGAGGCATCCTAGAATAACTAAAAAGTCATGCCAAAAGTTTATATGTGATGTCTTTGAAGTTATTGTTGTCAAAGTAGGGTGTGGTTGCACAGTAAATTTTTATACACTTTAATGATAAAAGGTTGTATTAAAATAAAATGTGAGCTAGACAAGAAATTATCATGTTTGAGAAGATGAGATGTGATAATAAAAAAAGTGGATATCATATATGACTAAACAAGGTGGGGGGATCATGAGATAAAAAAATTTTGTTCAAGAATAAAAGTATAAAATTGTAATAGTTATCAAACACCTCTTTTAACCTGTTTTGAATAAAAAATATAAAATATAACAAAAACTCAATTTATCATGCAACCAAACATCCCCTAAGAATTGGTTACCAATAATATTTGCAACCGTAGTGGCAAAGCAACTTGTCACCATAAGCACTAGTTGAGGTAACATAGAAGTCGTCACAAATAAGATGATATTAGAGATGGTTGAGCCTTTTGCCGATAAACAGCCACATAAAAACTCGCTACTGTCCCCATAAGGTATATTGGCAACTAAGGGTACGTTTGGCAATTTAACCGAAGTACTTCTGTCAAAATTAACTTCTTTCAGAAGTCACTTCTTCCGGAAGGTCTTCTCATTTGGTGAAGTGGAAGATGTTTGGTTCTATTTTTTGTCCAGAAAATGAAAAAAATCTCCACTTCTTCTGCCCCTTGGCCATGGCATTCCTTGGCGTGGCATTCTCTCTTCCATCCTCGCACTCACCCCTGCGGCCCCACAGTGTTCGCTCCCCCATGGCACAACATTCTCCTCCCACCCTCGCACTCATCCAGAGGGTATGGCCACCTCTATCTCCCCTTCCCCCATCGCGCAGCATCCCCCCCCACTGTAAACAACGATCAACTATGCCTGCCGCCGGCACCGACTGAGGTGCGATCCACCAGAAAGGGGGCTGCTATGAGCCCAACACGGTGATCGCTCACTGCTCCTATGCCATTAATAGCTATGAGGAAGGGCCAGACCCTGGGCAATTATTATTTCTTTGGCACCGCCGTAGTCACCGGCACCGACCCCAGTGAGTGGCGGCAGCTTCCCCCTTACGCTTCTTCTTTGCCCGGGGAAGGAAAAGCCGCATGTTTTAACTACCCTTCCTGATCATCTTCTTGCTCCGCTGTCTACTTCCCTACGCTTGCCGGGACTGGCATGGGCACGCCGACCACCGCGGGGACTCCCCTCCCACCACCACGAGGACACCCACCGCCTTCAATTCCGGCGGCAGCAGCAACATAGACGGCGTGCTGGGCGGCGGGCTTGGCCCAATGCCGGTGTGACCAAAGACGGCAGCGGCATGGGCATAGACGGTTATCGAGGGAATAATGATCGGGAGGAGATTTTGTGGAGTCGGAAGGAGAAAAAAATATCCTTCCTTCTGCCTTCGAATGAGAGGAGAAGTGTAAATATTAATCCTCCAAACATGTCCGTTCAAATAAAAAGCACTTCTTTTTAGAGTAGAAGTAAAATAAAAGTGCTTCCGATGGGTTGCCAAACGGTTCCTAACTTGTAGGCCATCTCAAAAAAAAGAAGTTAATGGCAACTTTTTGCCGTTGCAAATGAATCTTTTGGGTTAATGTGCAAGTCGTTGCAAAAAAAAAAGAGTCGTTGCCAATACAATTATTAACGGTGGTTAGTCATTTGCAATAAATTTATCACGACTTTGAAATCATTGTCAATAATATATTTTTTAAAATGTAATATATTTATAAATAATTTATATCACACTAAGTTATACAAATAATAAATAACCTAACATATTTAACAATAACATAAATTAAAATAACCAACACATTACATTACAATAACCAATATGTATAACCTTAACACAACTAAAATACATCAAAATAATCTTACATATATTGTATAAACACAAACCAAAGTTTGATTATAAATAGAAGTATTCATTTTTGTTACAACACTCATCATCTTCATCATCTCCGTCTCCCACTCATTGTTTGGACCTTGAGAAGCATGATGATCTTGCATCTCATGTATTTCACGATTCATCTAATTTATCTATTGGAGTGTATCTTTTTTTTTCGTTCTTCACTGATTTGTTTCATTTCACAAAATTTGTATACTCATATTGGGATTATTTCTTCAACACTGTTGATCTGTCGAGTTACTGTTGCTCCCATTTGTGGTGCCGTATCAACTCGTGTATCCATCATCGTCCTTCACATCTAATTCATCTTAATCTATCTTTCCCTAAAACAATGACAAATGCTTTCTCAAGACTAAGTGTAGGGAATAGAATACCAACATCTGGTTCTTCTAACAGCAAATTAAAAGTTATCAATCATATCATATGTCACTAAACCTAAAATAAATGTTTATTATTATAAATGAATATTTAATTTAGAATTGAAGCAAATGAATACTATTACTATCGTTTGCTGATTTTGTTTATTGCTCCTATGATGTTACCATCAGAATGTGAATGTGTTTTCGAAGCTATGCACGTATGAGGATGATATTCTGTGTACCTATTTATATATTATAAAATTGATGTAATACATGTTAAGTAAACATCAAATTGATACATCAAATATATACTTAAAATGTATATTGTAACTTGTCGACGCTTATTTTTTTTCTCTTCTATAAAGTACTGATAAAATGAGTTATATTATCTTTATTCTTTTTATTGAGCTCTTACACTAAAAATTATGATACGTATTTTAATTGGGTTAAAACATAAGTTAAAAAAATTACATTATTTATTTTCTTATCATGTTGATTCTGTATCTCACATGTGGCACCATTAATGTGCATCATAATATGGTGACATTCTCATATACTTCCTAAAATGATTTTTTTTTTATAAAATAGTGAAGACACAACTGCAAGTTATTTTTAATAGAAAAAAACTAAAATAAACATGTTAGTTACATTTTTATTCAAATGGTCTTTTCACATTTTTTGCATTCCTCTAATATGTCAAACGTCTACCTCTATAGATGTTAAGTGTTTAAAAAGTGAAATGTTTTTACATATTGTTTATATTAATAATTATTAATAGTAGGGGCATCAATTTTAGAAATAAATTACAATAAAATATATGCAATAACATTTATCGTAAGTTTTCGAATTTTTTTCTTTTAAGAAGGAAAACTAATATAATTTTGTTATCACATGTTACACTGCACTTTATTGCACGCTCAACGATACAAAATGAAATGCTGACCAGGTGATCCTTCAACCCGCCCCTACCAGATCGACATGTGAAGTTTCTCGTAGTAGAATCCTCTTAGAAGGGCTCTTTTCATGTCTATTATTAGAAGCTAAATAAATACTAAGATGGCAATAACTTATCAATAGTAATTATTAAAAAAATGATATAAGAAAAATATCTAATTAAAGTGATAAAGAATGCTTAATGAGTCTGATATATCAAGTGAAGACTTGTTCATATTCAGCTTGAGATGAAGAAGATTTATTATGTGATGGAGTAGATGCTTGAGTTAATAGCATGAGGTTAAACATCTATTGCTTGAGGTTGAGAACTAGATGACAGACCGAGAACAACTAGTTTGACTTGAGAAAGAACTCGAGGTTGATACCCTAATGCTTGACGTTGTTGAGAAATTCACCAACTCTTTTTGACATCTGTTGTGAACAATTGTAAATGACACTAGTTATATCTTCATCATTTGGTTGAAATATGAACATGACATTAGAACTTTTATATTTAAAAAATAATTAGGTATAAAAATATAAGTATTCACATATTTTCAAAAAAAATCACTTATATAGGTTGTTCATTTTAAAGATGTACAATTATATCTTCGTCATTTATTACAAACATTACATAGACATCAGCACGTTTATTCTCGATATTGTTACGATTAATCATCACTTTTGTATTTGAATATATTAAACAAAATTTTAAGTAGGGTTATAAAACTTTAGCACATTTCTCATCAACATAAAAAATTATTTCACTTAAATTGTAACCGTAAAAGGTTTATTAGCCGTTAAGAATCTTTATATATTTAGAAATATAAATCTATGCTCCTTAATTTTAATAGCTTTTATTTATATATATATATTCATTATTATTATTTAAATAATATAATATGGTCATTACTATCAAAAGATATTTCAAGAATATCAATTAATCGATCACGATAATTATTACATCTAGATTAAAGTTTTGTATCGACAAAGACATTGTATATTTGAGTTGATTTAGTAGACTCTGATGATATTATACAAATTCTGAATACATTCTAGAAGAAGATGTGTAAACCTTAAGAGATTGTGTGACACAATCTAAATTCTTTAGTGTACTAATCATCTAAAATTTTAAATTCTAAATAGAATATCTAAATCACAATATTTTTTTTCTCCAAGTCCACACATTAATAAGAATATCACTATGCTCTTTTTGAAAACAATTAACGACCATCAATTTAATTTATAATATGTGTATGAACTAATTGTTATTCTCATTTTAACAATATTCTTAAAACTCATTTCTTTGTAATTTGTTTTATGTGGAACTCCATCATAGTTTTGTTTTCTATTGTTATGAATTATATCACGTGTACACATAGAAATAAATAAGTTATATTCCTTAACAATATATTTCTATAGAATTGAATATTTAACTCTAACTTTATTGCCAACATAGTCATTTAATTTCTTCAAATATCTTTCAACTACATAAATCTATTGGTATTGTTAACTAAATCAGATATGTTTATCTTATATATTAAGTGCGCATTAAGTGAATGAAGACATCCAAAAATAATGGTTAAAACCTTTATTATAACCTGCATAATATTATTTGCAATATTAGATTCTTACTTTATCAACATTGTAATATCCAACACTTTAACACAAATAACTTTAAAATATTAAAAAAAATTCAATACTAAATTTTTTATTTTTTATATGATATTTGAATAGTCAAAAGAATCATTATTTACAATATAATGTAGTGATCACAACTTTTCAATCCAGAATTTATTTTACTTGTCATATCAATATACCCAATTCCTTTTATTGACTTACCAAATTTAACCATGTCTATCTATTTCATAATCTATCAACATATTGCTCATGACTATCAAAAATGTGTTTGTACTCATTTCAAAATATTATTCAATCATTTTTATATCCATATATCTCTTTATTGATAGAAATACATGGATTATAAGTCAATCATATTCGATATGATTTGTCATTTATTATAATATCTTATTCAATAAAATTATATTTTTTTGTTATATAGTATTATTAAATGCAAATATGGTAATGTAGTCTTTGATTATGTACATAATGATGATTGGATCATAATGACATCATGATAATTAGATTAGTTATCAAGAGATGTGAGATCTAAATATTCTTTAACATAGGATTCTCTAGATGGAGATATTAAGGAACCAAATAGTTTAATATATGTGATGTCTTCTCATAAAGTAAAGATAGTTGATCTCATTGATAATTATTGTGGAGACACTAGCTCCACAATACAAGTGCTCATTAGTAGAGTAAGTTCATTAAACTAATCTAATTTACAAACTTTGAATCGTATCTTACTTAACTGTCAATGAAGATTTTATATCATCATGGTTGCATAGTTTAACCAATCTAAGTCACCAAAGATGTGTTATCAGATGTATCTTGTGCTTTAGGTATGGATCAAGGATACGATGATTTGGTATAGTTAGTAGATTTGGTATAGGTAAAATCTAGTGATGGCATTTTAGTTGACAACAGGTACTCAGTCAGTCTCATTAAGATGAGAGAGAATGTACTATGGGATAGTACTTTGAAATCCTGACCCAGATAGACAAGATACTTGAAAAAGTAGTTTTTTAATAAATTTGATTCCAAGTATAAGATCTCAAAGTGCTAGAATATTAAGCGGTTTGATAATGTCATACCCTTATCACATTGGATAGACAAAGATCCGTACAATAACTGATAATGGAAATACTTATTAGAGATAAGTTATCCCCAAAGTTATTTGAGATCAAGGGACATGACTTGTACCTTATATGATCAAACGGTCATTTAAATTTGATAATATATATTTAATTTAAAAGAAGAAGCAATTTTAATAGATTTCAAACCAAATAGACTATTATGCTTAGTGGTAATACACAATATAGCTTATCTCTTTGCACAAGTGCATGGGCATAATTTATAAAAATTATTATTTTTTTTAAAAAAATATTTCTATAAATACTAATGACTTAGCCAAATTATGACAAGCCAAGGGACGTAAAGCTTGACTCCAACCCTACATAGAACCATCTCTCACATTGAAGGCCACTGACACATGGTGGATCTCTGACCAGGGCGAGTTGTCAACTTTGGTGCAAGTGAGCCTATCTAAGGAGGAACTTGAGGTTGTATACTTGGATGGTTTGAAGAGCTTAGATTTGTCATACACCTTTTCGTCTCTAATGTTAAAGAATTTGTTGACTCCTGCAAAGGTGTTTTTAATTCCGTTTGAATCCAATTTTTATAATGTTGTTTGATTTGGATTGAGGCAATGAAAATAAAGTTTAAAGAATCTTAACTTCTATTGTGCATAAACTAGTTCCTTACCGGTGTCAAAGCTAGATTAATGGGTTAGTTGAAATCAACCTCATTTCAATGTCATTTTGTGTGATTTTGTGTTCTCAAAATTATGTGAAATCGACTTTTGACAGAAGAACTATGATGCGTATACGATGCATTAATGTTTTGTTTCTTGATGTTGATTGTCATAACTTTAGGTTTCAACACCACTCTTCATTCATTATTTTGATCATTGAATGCCTGGTACATCATTAGAAAGATAAGGTTTTAATATGTTTGGTGCTACCATCTAATTATTAATAACTTTAGTTTCTTCTATCCATGGTGCCAAGAAAAGTCCTTAGAAGGCTTGAGAATGTGGGAAATAGGATTTTGTTTTGTTTTTTTGTGGTGGGTTGGTGGTGGTGGTGGTTTTGAGTGTTTATATGGTAGTGGTGGCATTCCATGACAATGGGAAGCTTCTTCTTTGGCGATCATTGTTGTGAAAGAGCGGTGTCGACTCCAGAAACGGGTTCCGGATCGGCACCTCAAGAAAAGGTGATGATAGAATAGGGGAAAGGAAGTGAATCGGAAAACATTCGGAAAGCGGTAAAATCTTGACCTCGGTCCTACATTCACATTGATCTCTGAACTTTCATCTCACGGCATCGCTCGAGCACCGGAGATGGTTTGGGTCATGTGGGAGGAGAGTGAGGAATGAATTGACTTAAAGCATGAACAAAAGAGGTGGTCACCAGGAGCCGCAGGCTCTGCTTTATGGAATTGAACAAGAGATTAAGTTAGATGACCGTGTACCTTAGCATGAGAGATGATATGTGGGTTAAACCTTCTTCCTTGTCGGCCGGCCGATGAGGGAGAGTCCAACCAATGCTAGCTTGATCAATCTGTGCAACTATTAAACGAAAAAAAAAGTTAAGCGATGTATTAGACTTGTGGGAAGTGTAGTAACTATAAAGAGAAGTTGGGAAAGGAAGCAATTGAAACCGAACTCACCGGCTTCGGGGTGAGCCTTAACCCTTTTTTTTGTATTTTTGGTTATGTAAAAATGATGCAAACTAAACTAAAAGATGTTATAACAAATAAATAGACTGAATGAAATGAGTTAAAAGAACTTATGAAGTGAATTGGCTTGAGTTGAAGCCGAGTTGGTTGACGAAGGCCAGTTCGGGTAGCCTTGCACCCTTCTGGCGCGACTTTGGTGTAGAGAAATCGACAGACGACCCAAATGTCAGAATTGAGTGCCATTTGTTTTCATGTATGGATAACTCATAGTGGAAAATATCTCCTATTGATGATTTTTCCGAAATCTGTACGTACAAGCCTCTAGAAAATCTTAAAGTGGATGTATATGGAAGAACAGAACCTGGATGCACGCCCTTAGTGCAGCAATCACCACGGACAAACGGCAAGTCAGAATTGAGTGCTGCTAGTTGCAAATGAAAGAGGATGAAGAGAAAAACAACTCTTCTATTGAAGACTTTTGCAACAGGAGCTCCAGATTTTCTACATAAGCCAATGAAGTTCGGTTGCTATAGAACGCACGGATCGGGCTTCTCCTTCACTTTCGGATCGATCTCTTGACGTTGGATCGACTTTGGACGTCGGGACGGCCTCAGGAGGGAGCTTGGATGACCTCAGGATGAGCTAGGCACAGGGGGTTTTTCTTGGGTCATTGGGAATAGCCCTCAATTTATAGAGATGGAGAGCCGGTTCAAAAGATGGAAATTGGCCCGACCGCGCCCCCACGTTTCAAAGGAGGTGAGGGCGCGTAAGGTGTGCCCTCACCCTGGGGGCGTGGTCTGTGTGCCCCCCCATTTCAAGTGGAGCGGGGGCGTGTTACGCGTTTCATTGGTAAAAATTGTCAGAAGCTTCCAGAAATTTCTAAAAATCAGACTTGATAAGATGAACGTGCCCCCGACCCGGGGGCACAGTCAAAATGAATGATAATTAGCGGGGGAAACTTTCCAAATTTTGGATTAGAAGGTGCTAATCAGGGTAATTTCTGATTTCTAGAAACAAAATGCGCCCCCGACCTGGGGGCGCAGTCAAAATAAACGATAATTAGTGGGGGAAACTTTCCAAAATCTGGTTTAGAAGGTGCTAATTAGGGTAATTTCTGATTTCCAGAAACAAACCGCACCCCCGTGTTTCAAAGAGAGCGAGGGCACGCAGGGCGCACCCCCACTGTGAGGGCGCGGTGACCGTGCCCTCCCATTTCTAGCGGGGTGGGGGTGCAGTACACTCTCTCTCCTATGCGCGCGTTCCGCGGGCCGTATCTTGCAAACGGGACGTTCGATTTGACTCTCATTTGTTGCGTTGGAAAGAGGGCATTAAACCTCAGCTCCTCAAGTCAGTAAACCAGCCGGCATGACTCCCAAAACGTTCGCACGGGGTTTTCTACCGGTTTACCCTCTCATGGAAAGCTGAAAACCGCGACGAAGATTAGAAAAAGCACGGTACCGGTCGAGGAATCTCAAGTTAACTCGGGATGACCTAAAATGATGACCGAACAAGTACGGTATGGTCAAAAAACCTGAAATCATTGAAAAATCCAAGGTTAACCCGGTAAACGTGAACTGAAGCTCGGAAATGCCGGGAAACCCTAAAATCGACTGAAATGGCCGTATGGCCCCTATTGATGAAAATATACAGCTAGGATTGACCCGGATGACCCGAAAAGGGCCAGTGATAACTGGAAAGGCTTAACACGTGGTCTGGGATAGCCGTATCAACATGGATCAAAAAGCCATAATGAAAAGCCGTTATAGACCAATGCCTACCAAAATGACTTCTCGGAAACCCTGAATGTTACGAAACACATGCGGGACTCCCGAGACCTTCAAGTATGGACCATTCAAGGTCGGTCATTGAGCAGGCTTCGTGTTTTCACGGTTCACATGCGGTTCTCGCTTGAAGGTTATGACATTATTCCGAAAATCATAGGTCCATTCCCAACTCACGAGGCGCTCCACCAATGTCCTTAGCTCATCTCCATGAGGTAATCCGGATTAGATAACGGTCAAATAAAGGATATCGCCAATGGAATATGAGTCTAGGGCTCCGAATTAGGCCAATTTGGCATGTCTATAGTTTGCTTCGCCTTGATGTCGGCTTTGCAAGGGAATGGTGTGTAGCGAAGCGTAGTGAAACGTAGCGAAGCGAGATGGATCGTAGTGAAATGTAGTAGAGCGAAATGGCGATGGACTGAAAAGGTAGCATCAAGGTGTAGATATAGACACGCTCAACGACCAAATTCGGCCAGATGAATCTCCTTAAGTGTCCTAGATGACTACCACGTTTCATCAAGTCTTCCTATGTTCGATTGGTAAGAGATGTGCCACGGACACGAAAGAAGAATAGCCAACCCCCAACGTGGTGGGGAGTCCCTGAAGCATGGGTTAGTAGGTTCATTATCATCCGGTAACCCAATCTTTGCGTTGTTCCTGTACTGTGACGGGCTAAAGTTTTAAAAGAGATTTGTTTAAAAAAAATAAAAGAATACCAATCGAGCACATTCGGGCTCTCAGATTCATTTAAATCTTCCAAAAGACAAGATTCAATTCGAAATGGAATGATCTTGAATTCCAAAAGGCAAATGTTGAAGCTTAGACCATGAAGATAATGATGGTGCAAGCATGATCAAATAGGAGGCCTTTGGCGGGACGAATTGACTGCCATGGTGAGATTAACAGACACGGTGGGATTAGCAAACACGGTGGGATTAGAAAACACGGTGGGATATTAGAAGATATGGTGGGATATTAGAAAGATCAGAATCGAGGTATACGATGGGAGAACATCCCTGGTATGGTTTAGGGATATCCCAACGGAGGTAGAAGGTCATGAATGGATGTATGCAATGAAAATTAAGAATGCAATGCAACTAATACTACATGATGGATGCTGGGCTCAAGAAAATAAAAAAAATAAAAACAAGACTTGTTTAACAAATAGTTGAAGATATAGATTGTCTATGAGATCAATATACCCATTTGGGAACCATCGTCCCTCACTGCACAATTTTGGCTTATCCATGAGTACGAAAGATGACCCGACCATCGTGGATTTTGATGAAGGGGATCTTAGGTCAAGTCTTCTTCATAGTCACGATCTTCAACATCAATGCATAAAATAATAGTACACGACTAACGACTTATATGTTAGTCAGCAAGCTATGGGGGTTTCCCATGTCTGTTCTTCCGTTTCCATGAGCAATTCCTGTCATTCATCAAAATATTAGTCTCGAATAGACAAATATGTCCACTCGACCTCAATAAAGATAAAATATGAACAAATTTGATTGAACGAATTTTTTCTAATTTTTTATGATTTTTTATGAATTTTTGGGAATTTTTGGTGATTTTTCTGAGAAATTGACCGAATGCGCCCTCAAACTGGGGCATGGCCATCGCGCCCTTAGAACCAGTAGGAGTAGACTCAGAGCCATATGAGTGGCGCCACCACGTTCTTGGCCACTTCTTTTGAGCGAGGCGGCTGCTGTGGCATTAGCGGACACGGCTTCCTTGCCTCCTCCACTTGGTCATTCCCCTGGAGCAGGTGGCAGCGGTCACTGATATATGTAGTAGACTTTAGCTTTTCTGGTGTTGTAGCTGCTTTTCTTCCTTGTTGGTGTAATCAGATCTTTATCTGTTTGCTTTATCATTAGCAGTGTTGTTTGATCTGCTTGACATTACTCTAAAAGGTAGTTAGTATCACATTTCGGCTTGTCCCCTTGCAAGTTTGCCAAGGGGCGGAAGCCTCTTAAAGATGGTGAATGTTAATAATAAGGAAGATAGTAGATGTAAGGTTAAGAAACTTACCTGTTGGTGAGACTTCCCCCTCCTTGACTCGTGTTTCTTTCCTGAAATACTCAATAAAGGGGTTAGATCTACTCTATGGCTTACCCCCTTGCTTATTGTCATCATGCCTTGTTTGTATGTCAATGGAGATAGTCTTATTAACAAGGTAGAATGAACAAAATGATTGAAAATAAATAAGGTGAAGAAGGTTAAGAGAGCTTACCTACTATGGCGAGAGTTACTCCCTTCTTAATCTCAGAATCCTGAAACACTTGATAAAAGAGGATTAAATCTTCACCATGACTCATCTCTTTGCCTATTGCTGTTTGCCTTGACTTAGGTCAAAGAGAGGAGCCTTCTTAACAAGGTGTAAAAATAAACTAAATGACCGAAATGAAATGGTTAAGAGAACTTACCTGTCACTGAGAGAACCTTCCCCTCTTACTTTAAAGTCCCTGAAAACACTTGATAAAAGAGGATCAGATCTTCATAATGACTCATCTCTTTGCCTACTACGGCCAACTTTGACTTAGGTCAAAGGGAGGAGCCCTCTTAACGGGGTAATAATAAAGATAAACATGCAATGTAGAAACTAAACATGCAAGACATAAAAATAAACACGAATGCTAGCAAAGGTAAAAATCAAGGTTATGCCACGTTAAATGATGCTTTTTTTGGATTTTTTAAAAATATTCATATTTTTTTGATTTTTTTTGCAAATATTCGATTTATTTTGAGATTTTGAAAATATCATTTTTTTTGAGATTTTAAAAATATTTATTTTTTTGGATTTTTGTGTAGAATGTGCCGGTATTGAGACAATTCATCGGTCTTTAAGTGTTAATCAAAATTCAAGCGGTAAACACCACATGAAAATAAGGTTCCCTACCCAGAATCTTTCTCGCCCTCTTCCTTTGATCGGTTTGGATTCCCCCTGAGTTTGGACAGTTTACCCCACCCTAGGGGTTTAAGATGGAAGAATAATAGAGGAAGTCTTTGATAGGATTTGAGAGTGTTGAGGAGGGTTTCTATACTCATGCCTAAATTGCCTGTTGGGGGTTGGCCTCTTCGGGTCTTTTTTACATGTGGCACATACTTAGACAAGTCTTGACCTGTGGGGTCATTGCCCATCTTTTGGTGCCTTTTTTCATTTTCTAGATTCTTGGGTACTCATTCAGACATGCCCATATTTGTTTAAACCTGTAGGGTTCATTACCCATCTTTTGGCACCCTTTTGTACCCTATGAGACAACCTCCTACTAAGGCGATGGGCATTTTTAATACTATCCTTCTCTAGTCTCCTTCACCTATCTTGGATTGAATTGAAGAGAATAGGGCGAGGGTTCTTTTCCGCCTTCAGGGTTCTGCCTTGCCTTTCTCGAGTGTCGGGCTATCTACATTCTGGGATCGGGAGATGTTGTGTGTGCAGGGTGATGTCTACCCTTGTCCTCTAGCAAACATTTCAGGATCGATGACTTGATATCATACCAAAAATTCTCTATTTATTTATGTTTTTAAGAAAAATATTTTTTGAGGTAAACACCGTTCCATGGTTGATTCAATTTTTCTCCATCGGCGTTGGTTAGCTCATATGCATTGCCTAGATATTTTTCAGTTATAACAAAAGGCCCTTCCCAGTTAGGTTGCAACTTGGAGTGGGGACCACCTAGCTTAACGAATATGCGTTTGACTACCATCTCACCAATTTCGAACTTTCTCTATACCACCCTCTTTTGAAAAAAACCTTTTCAATCTATTCTGATAAGTTCGGGCATGCTCGGGGCGGCCAACCTTCTTTCATCTAGGAGTTCAAGTTGTGCAAGGAGAGATTTTCATCTCTCATCGACAGCGATGTCCTTATCGAGCTGAACTCGAAGTGATGGAAGATACTTCATACGGGACCACCGCTTCCATCCTATATGCGAGAGCATACGAGGTTTGACCAATTTCAAACTTTCTCTATACCACCCTCTTTTGAAAAAAAACTTTTCAATCTATTCTGATAAGTTCGGGCATGCTCGGAGGCGGCCAACCTTCTTTCATCTAGGAGTTCAAGTTGTGCAAGGAGAGATTTTCATCTCTCATCGACAGCGATGTCCTTATCGAGCTGAACTCGAAGTGATGGAAGATACTTCATACGGGACCACCGCTTCCATCCTATATGCGAGAGCATACGGGACCACCGCTTCCATCCCATATGGTTCTTCAAACTTTTTAAGTCCAGTTGTGTATGCATTAGCCAAGTCCTCAATTCCTTCCTCAAAATCAGGATCCTTTTCTAATAAAACCTTGTAGACTCCCAGTGTATGATCTACATTGAATTCATCCTCATATTGAATTTTGTCAACCTTGATAGCATTTTTCAAGAAACTTGGCAGCCTTGCACATTCCTTGCACTTCTGAGCTAATTGCTGGAGATACCTCTCTAGAACGTGCTTACCTAGTTTTCTTATTTCCTATCCTAACTACTCCTAAAGAAGACAGAATTGAAAAGGTGTTATCTACAATGGGTGAAGGATCGAGCAGATCAATCAGTGAATTGGAGAAGAGGGGTTCCTGGTTAGGAGCACCATCCGAGACAAGTAGAGACATCTCCTCAATAGAAAATTGAGTTTGTGAGAAGACGTTTTTTTTATGTTTTTAATGGTTTCAATGAGAAGACATGAATGAGCCAGCGGGGCTCGCGTAGAAACAAAAAGCTTAAGCAAAAATAAGAAAAATGGGCTTGCGGGACCGACAATGATAAGAAATGGGTAGATAGGCCCAAAGCTAGTGAAAAGATCTACGGGGCATGTGGGCCCAAGTAGTGGGCACATGGGCCCAATGTTAGAAAAGAAATCTAAAGGGCACGTGGGCTTGATTGGTGGGCAAGCGGGCCCAATGTTGTTGAATTGAAATGGGCATAGAAGCCCAGTGGAGTAAGAAAATTTGAATGGGCTTTCAGGCCCAGTGATCAGTTTGGGTGGCCAAGTCGGCCCAGAGTTAGAAATTGGGCTAGAAAGCCCATCGAGCAAGTTTAAAAGAGAGAGCATGCGGATTTTGAAATTCGTGATTGTAGGACATGGCTCACATAGGATATTGATTGGAGGTGAGCTTGAATGGACGAGTTGTTTAGGGATGGACTTGCCCTTGACTAGTTCTTCCTCCTCCATGAACAACCGAGCCAAAGATGTACTTAGGTTGTCTACTTCTTCCTCTTGCTCTGGTGCTTTCCTCCTCTTGGTTGGTTCTTCTTCTTCGTCCCTGGCCATCATCATGGTCTCCCCTTTGATGAAGAATCTTTGGAGTCCCATGACATTTTTTGGCCGGTAGACCATCCTCGGAGTGAAACTGGGCTCCTAGCCAAGCCCGTGCCTTCTCGGTCTTTGTACAACTTCAATGGGGTGCACAACCCCATGTAGTTCCTTTTCCAACCCCTTTCCTGGCTGATAGCCCACTCCTTTCATCATTTGTCAGGCAACTGTTTCTTGAGGCGTTGTCAACACCATGACCTCAGGCAGCTCTGTAGTTGAAACCAACGGCTGGACAAGTTCTAATATTGGTAGTGCAGAAGAGAGATCATCCATGTCATTTAGAATGGATATGTTGGTTACTTTGATTACCTAACCCTTGTATGGGAACTTCAGACATTGATGATTAGTGGAGGCAACAACTCCTATTGCCTCAAGATACGGGCATCCCAAAATAGCTTTGAAAGTGGGGTCCAGTTCTAACACATGGAACTCGGTGGTGATAGTACACTGCCTGAGCCCTACTTCCAATGTAACCACTTCTCGTGCCAGCTTCCGGGAGTTGTCATATGTTGTCACCATGATGACAGAAGGCTCGATTTCTTTATCGGAGATGCCACAAAGTTGCAATGTTTCTAGTGGCATAACTTTTATAGATGCTCCGATGTCAATCAAGCAGGACTTAATCTCCATGCCTTTGAATACTACTGTGATGCTTAAGGCGTACTTTCTGATCTTGGGCCATGCCAACACCTCCTATGTAAATGTAAGTGCCGGATGCTCACTCCTCGGGTTAAGACTGTAATGATCTTTTTGGGCGGGAGGTGCTCATTGACCATGATCCGCTACAAGTATTGTTGTAGGATGTCTTGATGGTTCTTTGACCTCTTTATAAGCTCAAGGATTGAAATCCATGCTGACATTTTGTCCAGGTGCCGGGCAACATTTCTTCTACCACCTCCTCTTCTGCTTGCTCCTGTGGTTGCATCCCAGCCTGGGGGAAGACCCTTTGGAACATCCTCTCGCTATGAAGTACCGGCGCCAGCGTGGTAGGGGGGAGTGGTGATGATGGTGATGGTAGGATTGGTTGGGATGTTGAGGATCGGATGATGAGCAGTCTTGGAGTGGTGGAGGTCGGTATGTTGGGTGATGGTTGGGGCGTTGGTGGTGATGATCGAATGATTAAGGGTCGCGGAGTGGTGGCGACTGGTAGGTTAGGTGATGGTTTAATAATGAGAGTGTAAGGAATCAATACGTGACAGCGAAAATTATTTGATTCCATAAAACCATGATCTTTGCCTTGGTCGATGTCGAACGAGTAAAATCGGGAATCGAATATGAAGTAGAACGAGAGTACCTCATGGGATTTCTAAAATTCGTCACCATGGATGAAGAGAGGACATTCCTCCTTGCTGAAAACCATTCAAGTGTCTGGTCTCTAGCGGTATCCACATGATCTGCTTCAATTGACGAGTTCTCCCTTCCTTCGGGCCTACAGAAACCTTACAGATCCAAGCTTGACCATGGGAGATCACCTTCTAGAGGAGAGAGGAGGAAGAGAGGATGCTTGGGACGTGCTCCGGCCCTATGGCTTGTCAGGGTTTGGCTTCATAAGCCATTTATATATAGAAGATGGAATTTTTCACAAAAACCCAAAACTTCTATAAAATTGTCCATGCCCTCATCTTATTGACCAGATCTAATGTGTGTTACCCACTATGCCCAATAATCAATTTGGTTGAAGCGTTAATTAATTTAAAAGAACAATTCTTTTAAATTAAATCAAAACTATCATCCGATAACAGTTTTTACGGCTTTCTGATCATAAAGGGTACAAGCAACATCCTATGATCCAAAATGAATTTGGGGAGTTAAATAACATCCATTGAACCTTTCCATCATCAATTACCACATGGATTTAAATCCTCGTTCATACAATGTCCCGGTCGCTCAGGGGTTCGCCATTGACTGTCAACCCCTAAATATTCCAACTCTATGGGATCCTGTACTCAGATTTGGATCAATTGGAAAACTCCTTTTCCAATTATCCTAAGTACCTTGGCCAAGGATTTAATGTACTATCCCATAGGACATTCTCTCTCTCCTACCGAGAGTGAACGATCCCTTGTTGTCCACTCAATTGCCTCCACCAAGTTTCTCTTGCACCTAATACATCAACTATACTAGACCATCACGATGATGATCCATAAGTCAATATTCAAAGTACAAGATACATCCGATAAGACATCTTTGGTGACTCAGGTCAAAGATTCAACCGTGCTATTGAGATATAAGAATAACCTGATAGACAGTTCGGTAAGATACCGATCAGGTTTTTCTAAATTGGTCAGTTCAGTGAACTCATTCCACTAAGGAGCATCTGTGTGTGTATCTCAGTGTCCCCACACTGATGACCAATGAGATCGGTCATTCTCATCACATGAGAAGACATCACACACACTAGTCTATCCGGATTCTTGATGTCCCGTCTCAAGGATCCTATAAATAGGAACATTTAGATCACATATCTCTAGATGATTGATCTCATTATCATGATCTCATCATGATTTAATCATCATTGCATGTGATCGAGGACTTCATTACGATATACGCTTCTAATAAAAGCTAGTAACGAAGTTTTGCCTATTTAATTGAATGAGATATTCTGAGAAATGCTTAATCATATCATATATGATTGGCTTGTAGGGCATACATTTCTATCAATCTCCTACTTGCACTAAAGCCAATCACGCATCTAGCTGATCTCTATCAGCCCAAGGTGAAGCTCAAACACTCTTTGAGTAACTGCTTTAGTTAGTGGATCTGTAATGTTATTAGCGGAAGATACTATATCTTTAATTATATCTCTATCAACTGCATCCTCTTTGATTCTATGGTATTGCCATAGAAATTTGAAACTTCTAATGAGACTTTGGCTCTACCCCATTGTTTTCCCAAAACAATGATACACTTTCAGAGAAGGTTGGGACAATCCCATAAGCCAGATGAACATCTTCATCTAGTCAGCTACTCAAGCAATATATAGTCATTATGCAATCTACTTTAGATTAGTTGTAGAATTAGTAGTGTTCTCTTGCATGGAACTCTTCCAGCTCACTGCACCACCATTATATGACTTATTATCAGACTTGATTTGACTAGAAGTTTGTGTTCATAAAACTACAAGACTTCAAGTCTTATCCTCCATACATTAAAGATATATCCTTAGTGCTTCTCAAGTACTCAAGAATACATCTCTAAATTATCCTGTGACTCTCACATGGATTTACTTGATGAATGTTCATAACACTTAAAGCATTAATAAAGTCATGTACTTAGCATTACAAATGTGATAGGCCCTATTGCAAAAGCATAAGGGCTATACTAATGTGATCTCTTTATCTCTCAAGAAGTCTACAAAGACATCTCTTTAAAGAGATCAACTCCACACTTCATAGGTAAGAAACCTGTCTTGGAGTTTACCATGTCAAATTCTTTGACTATGGTAACTACGCACATGAATTGGGTAAGGCCAAGAAACCTTTTAGGTCTATCTCCATAGATCTTAAAACCCATATTAAGTTTGGAGGATTAATTGATAACTAGGCTCACTTATGATAACATACTTACTTCATTCTTAATGAATAGTATGTCATGCATATATCATGTCAAGAAGATAATAGCACTCCCACTTATCTTATATGAAAACACAACGCATATCTTCATTCTCAATGAAGTCATAAGATTTAATCTCATTAAACCTTATCTACCATCTATGGGAAGTTTTACTTGAGTCCATAAATGGACCTTATGCACACACTATTTGGATATTTTTGGAACTTGATTCCCAAAGGTTGTATCATATACACCTGTTTCTCAAAATAACATAGAGAAACACTATCTTAACATCCATTTGACATATCTTATAGTCATAGTATGTAACAATCAAAATCCGAATGGAATAATTTTATGGCTTAGGTAAAAGGTCTTATCATAGTCAACTATTTGACTTAAATGATATCCCTTTTAACTATCCTTACTTTGAAGGTCTTTACCTTCTAATATACTTCAATCTATTTTTTAGTGATCCATTTATACCCTGTAGATATTAAATCCTTAGGTGGATCAATCAAGTTCTGAACTTGATTAGAATAGATAGAGTTTATATCGGATTTTATTGTTTCTTCCCATTTTGAATCAATATCTCATATTGCTTCAATATAGATCTTAGGATCATTATCCTTTTATCTTATGACTCATTTCTTCCATCAAATATATGTCTCACATATCTCTTAGGTTGATTGGACACAAGAAAAGATCTATGATTTGCCCTTGTGTAAATATAAGCTAGTACCTTAATAAAAGTGTCCATGGATTGTGGGACTGGAACACCTTCCATTTATACCTTGCACCCACTATCTTTCTAAAGGAGGGACTCTTCCTCTAGAAATATGGAGAGATGAGCAACTCATACCCTTCTCCTTAAGGGAGGCATTAATATCCTTAAGTTTTCTTAGGATATCCCACAAGCCAACACTTTATAGTCTTATATTCCAACTTGATAGGGTTATACTTCTTTACCAAGCCAGACATTCTGAAACCTTAACTTGCTTAAGGTCAAGCTTTAACCCCTTTCCATATCTGATATAGAATAATTGGAATAGACTTGAAATGTACCAATTTAAGATCAAGTGCATATATTGAGTGCTAACCCCTAAATAGACAAAGAAGAATTTTGCAATGGTTGTCAATGTCCATATTATGTCCTACACAATATGACTTCTCATTTTAGCTATTCAATTAAGCTAAAATGTATAAGAGGTGTCCATCAAAATTAGATTCTACTATCCTTCATTTATGTGTGAATTATTACTTAAGTTTCCTCTCTTTGATCTCATCAAAGAGTTCTAATACTCTTTTCATTAATATTTCCTCTTCATTCTTAATCTCAAATAATTTCTCAAAGGTTTTGGATTTGTACTTCATAAAGTACATATGTCCATATCTAGAGAAGTCATCTTTGAAAATTAATGAAGTTGAAATATTATCCTCTATCTTTAATAGATATGGGCTAACATGCATCTAGATGCATGAGTTCTATAAACTCATTAGCCCTCTCTCCATATCTTAGTAATGGAGAGATGGTCATTTTGCTTGATAAGATAAGACTTACATATAGTTAATGATTCCAAATCATTTACCTATATGTTTCTATTCGAATAGTACTCCTTAAGTCTTTTCTTATAAATATGACCTTACTATTAAACTATAGATTGATCAATATCAATCTACTTGAGGATTATTCACACATATTATAAAAACATACATATCTAATATGAATAAACTCTTTATTATGCTCCCATTGGTAAACACTTTACCAGTTATCATTTTCATACCATAGAACAAATCACCATTTATTCTACTAAGAAATGAAAACAATATTCTTTTGGAAGGATAATTAAGACAACTCTAGAAGGCTATAGAAAATTTGTATCTCCCACTAGTAATGATGCAACATTTTGTATCATTTCATATGTAGGTCAACAATCTTCTTTAAATATTTATTTACTTGCTATTATCTACAATTCATTGTAGATATAAGATGCATATCTGGTATCTCATACTATTATATGCATCCCTAGTATCTTATACTAGAATACACATATATAGTATCTTATACTATTGAATGTGTATTTAAGACAAGTAAATATCAATGACGTAGATACATGGAGCTTCTCTAGCTCCACCTTTGCATTATGTGCAATACACTTTGCTCTTCATTTTCTACTTACCATCATCATGATAGTAGAAGAATGCTATGTCTAATTTGGGTTGTAATATCTTGACATACTTCTTTAACTTTTAACTATCACCTTCTATTTCTATCTAATGATCTTACTTCTTTCTATTGGTCTTACCAATAAGAAGTATTCAAGATGTATTATTCTTCTTTGCCTTTGATTAGCTCATCACCATGGGCCATGATGGATGTCATATCCTTCTATCCATGTTGCCACTACTTTTTTTTATCTGATAGAGGATAACATCTGATATAAGGCAATTAATACATCTTTTCAATGAGATAAGATCTTATCTTTTCTCACATCATTAGATAGTGTAGGAGATACCTACTTCTCAAGTAGGATAGTCAATAGGTCAACTATGAGAACTATTCTCTTAGTTCTAAACCAATATAAGAAGTGTGAGCCATTAAAATTATGCTAGATTAATGGTGGTTTATAATATTCTACAACAAAGATATAATTATATCAACATCACATACATTCATTAAAAATTAAGATATGGTCTTTCATCCTAATTTACACTCCTACTAATTTTTGACAAATTTGCATAACCCTCATTATGTAAAGACGGGATATCACGATACCATCCTAGTGGGGACCAAGACCCTACTAACTTTATGGTGATGACCTTGTGGGAAACACAACAAGTCATCCCATACTTAATAGGTAGGTAACTTTTACCAATTGCAACCCATTCAATTCTTATTTATTCAGCCTCTAGAGTTATGACCTTGTGGGAAACACAATAAGATATATACTCTAGTTAGGTCAAATCCGCTTGTTACGTTATGAGAATGGATTCTTAACATAGCCCTTGTGGGAAACACACCAAGGCCATGCAATGGTCCACCCCAAAGTTCGGCAAATGCCTTAGCCATGATCACCAATCCCTTGCTGAATGAGTCTTGTGGGAAACACAATAAGCCCATCCAATCTAAGATTGGCTCATCAAGACCATAACAACAAAAGGCTTCATGAGTCATTCTTAATGTCTCACATTTATCTACCTAATTAAAACGAGGAGGGATTTTATTTTAGTCTCATCAACATAGGTGCTACATATAAATATTAATATACCTTTGGAATATCATATATTTAAGGTATAATCTGTAGCACACACCACATATCAAATATGCATTAAAACATAGGTGATCATGGACTTAACCCTAAGCATACACCTAAGGCACCCCTATAGGTGAAATTCCTTGCTTCAGAAGTTTGAGTTGGTATGCTCTCACTTCAGAAGGGTGCTTCTCTAAGTGGTCCCACTCTCCATTCTACCACGAGTCGGCTTCTAACCATTACAAGCAGCTAAAGGGTACACAGGCCCACAAGCGTACAACTCATAATAAGAAACCTTGGTTTTAACCAAGGGGAGTACACAAATGGGGGGAAGGTAGAATGTACAATCAGATTGTATAGAGAGAGAGGAGGCACACACATGCCCCATTTAATAACATAACCAACTTAATTAACCAAGCAATCAAAAGTAAAGCATATTTAAGTCCGTGATCACCTCCATACACACTAACATTCATCACATGAACATAGAGCGCATACGTGATAATTATATGAGATATATCATATATACTATCATAAAATTATATACTATAAATTTGAAATTCCAAATATCATGTTTGTCGAATTTTCATAAAATAAATAACAAAAAATGCACATATAAATAATTTACATGCATAAGACAAGCAATATAAAATATTCAGATGATTCATGCTTTTCTAAAATTTCTCAGAGCATTAAATTAATGTCCAAATCATAATTCTTCAAAATCATATTTTTCATAATTTATTTGAACACTAATTTAATCAATAAACTTTTAAAACAATTTTAAAATCATTTATAAAAGGATTCTATAGCAACCAAAGTCCAAAACTATTTAACAGGTTCATAAACATTTTATAAACTATTAACTAATTTACCAGAACTTAATTTCATTAATTTTGATCTTAAAAAAATTTTAAAATCAAAATAGTAGAATTCAATGACAAAATAGTAAAACTCTATTTAATAAGTCATTAAACACTTTAATAACTCATTAAATAAATTCTATAATTTTTCAGAATTTTTCTAGAATTTGTTGGATCAAAAATGAATTTTAAACAATTTAAAATAATTTTTGAATTATATTAACTAGCGGCGCATTGTGCCGGCCAATCGGCGCCGGCCACGACCCCCCCGCGGCTGCGCCAACCTGCCAACTGCCGCGTGCTGCGCGCTATGTGCTCACGTGCGCCGCCGCGCGCCTCTTGCACCAACGCGGAGTGGCCGCGTACCCCCGCCCGGGCGCGCAGCACTTCTGCCGCGTACCCCGCGCACTGGCAGGTTTGGATCTGATAAGGGCGGGGCGGTTGCGCGGAAACCCTAGAAAATGCCCGACTTTCGTGCCTTATTTGGGGGGTCAAACTGTGTCCAAAAAATCCAAAAAAATATGCGTTGGAATCCTTAAAGAATAAGGATTCTATTTCAATCTGTTTCATATCATGAAAAATTCTATCCAACGCGCAATTTAAGAGGAAGTTACCACAGCCGCAATTAACCCAAACCGCAAATACCTCTCAAATCCGACACCTCCAATGGCCGTTGAGTGTCCAATAACTTATGAAAACTCTAGGAAACTTAATTTTCTACCTTAACACGTCATTAGACAGAGGTATTTGAGTCCAAATAGGTAAGTTCATCAACTCTCCTAATTTCGGCTGGATTTTCGGACATGATCATCTTAGCAACTTTCTGAACTCCTTCCGGACTCTCCGGATGGCCAAAATTCATGGGGTTTGTGGCATTAGAAAGAGCTCATCCATGAGAATCAATTGAAACTAACCACACATAGTTTGGTATCTCATACGAATTGTGGTGATCAAATCAAAATTGCTCTATATAGAGTTTCGGGAAAGCAAGAAATCACATGAAATCAAGCCAATTTTGATTCAACATCGACCAAGGCTTCAACCGAGCTCTGATACCACTGTAAGGAATCAATACATGACAGCCGAATTATTTGATTCCATAAAACCATGATTTTTTCCTTGATCGATGCTGAACAAGTAAAATCGGGAATCGAATATGAAGTAGAACGAGAGTACCTCATGGGATTTCTAAAATCCCTCACCATAGATAAAGAGAGGACATTCTTCCTTGCTAAAAACAGTTCAAGTGTCCGGTCTCTAGCGGTATCCACACGATCTGCTTCAATAGACGAGTTCTCCCTTCCTTTGGGCCTCCATAAACCTTCTAGATCCAAGCTTGACCATGGGAGATCACCTTATAAAGGAGAGAGGAGGAAGAGAGGATGCTTGGGACGTGCTCCAGCCCTATGGCATGTCAGGGTTTGGCTTCATAAGCCATTTATATATAGAAGATGGATTTTTTCACAAAAACCCAAAACCTCTATAAAATTATGTCCATGCCCTCATCTTATTGACCAGATCTAATGTGTGTGACCCACTTTGAAGCCTTAATTAATTTAAAAGAACAATTCCTTTAAATTAAATCAAAACCGTCATCCGATAATAGTTTTTACGGTTTTCTAATCATAAAGGGTACAAGCCACATCCTATGATTACAAATGAATTTGGGGAGTTAAATAACATCCATTGAACCTTTCCATCATCAATTATCACACGGATTTAAATCCTCGTTCATACAATGTCCTGGTCAGTCAGGGGTTCGCCATTGACTGTCAACCCCTAAATATTCCAACTCTATGGGATCCTGTACTCAGATTTGGATCAATTGGAAAACTCCTTTTCCAATTATCCTAAGTACCTTGGCCGAGGATTTAGAGTAGTATCCCATAGGACATTCTCTCTCTCCTATCGAGGGTGAACGATACCTTGTTGTCCACTCAATTGCCTCCACCAAGTTTCTCTTGCACCTAATACATCAACTATACTAGACCATCACAATGGTGATCCATAAGTCAATATTCAAAGTACAAGATACATCTGATAAGACATCTTTGGTGACTCAGGTCAAAGATTCAACCGTGCTATTGAGATGTAAGAATAACCTGATAGACAGTTCGGTAAGATACCGATCAGGTTTTCCTAAATTGGTCAGTTCAGTGAACTCATTCCACTAAGGAGCATCTGTGTGTGTATCTCAGTGTCCCCACACTGATGACCAATGAGATTGGTCATTCTCATCACATGAGAAGACATCACACACACTAGTCTATCCGGATTCTTGATGTCTCGTCTCAAGGATCCTATGACTATGAACATTTAGATCACATACCTCTAAATGATCGATCTCATTATCATGATCTCATCATGATTCAATCATCACTACATGTGATCGAGGACTTCATTACGATATACGCTTCTAATAAAAGCTAGTAACGAAGTTTTGCCTATTTCATTGAATGAGATATTACTAGAAATGCTTAATCATATCATATATGGTTGGCTTGTAGGGCATACATTTCTATTAGACAGGCTGAGGGGTGGTGGAGGCTGGTAGGTTAGGTGATGTTTGGGGTGTCGGTGACGTTCTAATGATTAGACACTGGGGAGGAATGATGGTTGATAGGTTAGGTTGGGGTGCTACTTAGGATGCTGGTGGCGGTCTAATGATTAGGCGCCGTGGACGGTTAATAGCCGGTGAGAGCAGTGTTGGTGAGATTGGGCTTTGTGGTGTTTGGGTAGTTTGTGGGCTGGGGGTAGCTCTTGGTTAAAGAGTATAATACGATTTGTGGGTGGGGTTGGTCTGGCGGGCATTGAGGCGGGCATGGGGTTGGCATGGCGGGCATGGTGGGTTGACTCCTTGATGGCGGAGTGGACGAGGCCGAGTCGCTGGTTTGGTGGTGTCGGTGCCGATGCTTGAGGGGGTGTATGTACCGGGAGCGTATCTTGGACTATGCCCAGGCTGGGATGCTACTATGCTTGTGGCTGCTGTCGCCGTGGTTGATTTTGTCTCACCTTTATAGTTTGTATAGATTCTCCCATCTGTGCCCAGTCAATATTCCCCTGATTGTTGAGTTCACGAATATAATCTTTAAATTGGAAAACTTCCACTGTATGCCCAGGATACCGATGGTAGGCACAGTACTTTGTCATGTCCGCATTCGTCGTCCATCTTTCTCTCTCCTTTGGGAGCTCCAACTTCTGCTCAGCCATCAATACATTAAAGATATCGGTGAGGGGAAATGGCAGTTGAGGATAATAGTCTCTCTTGGGTCCCCCCTGTAGACATGCCAAATTTGCCTAATTCAGAGCATAAAACTCATGTTTTATAGGGTAACATGTGTGATTAATTTTATAATGATGTCGGGTCCTTCTAATGTTGATTTGAAGCTTTGCTGAATGAAATCGGATGTTTTCTGGAGCTTTGCGCATAAAGCCATAATTTTTGTGCGAAAGCCACATGTAAATTGTATAAACACAGAAAATGGCTGAATGACCAATGCCTAATGATCATGCATTGAAGGTTATGGTCATATTCACACTCTAGACAAGTTTTGTTTCATACCATATCTTTTCGGTTGACTGTCGGAGTCATTCTGACTAGTATCGGATCTTCTGTTCACTATCCTAACTTCCAAATAAAATTATGATGTTTTGGAAGGTGTCATGGCTGATATGTTGCTGTAGAAAGCTTCTTCAGCCTGTTATCTATCCAACGCAACAAACAATATCGAATTCCAAGTTCGAGAGTGTCCACAATGGCTTCCAGAAGAAAGATGTGCAGAATCAGTCCCATGCGCCCTAACCCTGAGGCACATGGCCATGTGCCCCCGATCGGGGGCACGAGGTAACTAGTTTTCAACTAGGACTCTACCTCTAACTAGATTGGATCAAGTTTTTTGGCCGGATCAGACCGACTTTGTAGGGTGGATAGGATGTGCCCCCTCTAGGGGGCGCATGCGCCCAAGACCAAGGTGCAAGGTCCCCTATTTTTTAGGATAGATCGTGACATTTTTCTCCTAAGACCGATTTCGGTCATTTCAGAGGCTGGTTCACGACTCCCCGGGCATCTTAAGATGTCCAAGCTCCCTCCTGCATCTATTTTGTGATTTTTAGAGAGAGAATTTTGATTTTTTAGAGAGAGAAAAGTCAGTTCAGGAGAGAGGAAGGCTGGTCTACAGATGATCTTACAGGTCTATCTTACTTGGCTTCTACAGCAGCGTGTGGATGTCTACAGCAAAAGCTCTCAACATCAAAGTTCTTCCTCTTCGAGTCTTCTTCTGTTTGCAATCAATGGCACATGATTATGAGATCGGGGCTGGTTGTGGCGAGCACTGAGGTAAAGTCACACTTGGTAGATCCTGGACTGCTGCTTGGCGTTTTCGACAACACAGATTTGGCCATATCTCTCTCTATTCTTTTCAGAATTTTTATGTTCTTCTTTTTATCTCTTTGTTTAGTGATTCTCCATCCTCCTATCATTTTTTTTCACTTTTTTTTGCATTAATGGGAACATGGGCTGAAAACTAATGAAAAAAGTAAACGGGTACGTGGACTTGATTTTAGAAATGGATGGGCATGTGAGCCCATACTGGAAAGAACCCTTAGTTCTAAAGTTGATGAGGGAAGTAGATGGGCAAGCAGACCAAGTGAGAATAGAAGGCTGAAGAGGGCACATGGGCCCAAAGTGAGTTGTCAGTTTGGTAGAAGAGAGTGGGCTTGGAAGCCCATCCAGTAGATCTAAAAACAATGGCATGAGGTTTAAACATGGGATTGCTGTATTTGGGCGTCGTGGAATAGTTCTGGGACTTGATTTGTAGCTTTCTTGACAGGATGATCCAAGATTGGTCTACCTTTTAGTGGTTCTTGGTGCTCTTCCCCACTTGAGAACAAACGAGTGAAAGATAAGCATAGATCTTCCAAGTCTTCTTCTTCATCTAGAGCCTTCCTTCTCTTGACAGCTATAATGGTACTCTTGTAATCTTCAACCATCATCATGGTCTCCCCTTTGATAAACAATGTGTGGAGTCCCATGGCATATCCTGGCTGAAAAACTTTTCTTGGGATGGAATCCTCTTCGTATCCCAACCCCTGCCTACGTGGCCTTTTCATAGATTGAATCGGTTGAGTGATCCCTTGAAGATCCTTGTCCAAACCTTTCCCAGGTTGATAGCACAATTTCATCATCATCCGCCATCCCAGTGTGTCTGGTAGAGAGGCGGTCATGCATCTAACTTCTGGTAACTCTCCCACTGAGATCTGGGGTTGCATTGACAGTCCTAGGGGTAAAAAATCATCATTTAGCTCGTCCCTTATGGGCATGCTGATTACCTTTACAACTTGCCCTTTAAAGGGAAATTTTATGCACTGATGGTTTGTTGAAGCCACAGCTCCTATTGCCTCCAGATAAGGTCTCCCAAGTATATCCCGAAAAGTTGGATCCAGTTCCAGGATATGAAAATCAGTTGTGACCATCCATGGTCCAAGTTTAACCTCTAGAGTGACCACCCCACTTGTAGACTTCTTGGAGTTGTCATACGCTGTCACCATGGCACAAGATGGCTTGATTTCTTGTTCAGAAATGCTGCACAACTGCAAAGTGTTTGGCGGCATAACGTTGATAGATGCTTCAGTGTCAACTAGGCAGGATTTTACTTCGACATTGCAGATGATAACAGCCACATGTAAAGCATATCTCTTGACCTCTAGATCCACTAACTACTCCTGAGAGAAAGTGAGTATTGGGTTCTCACTTCTAGGGGCTAACACTATAGTGATCTTCTTAGGTGGGATCTTCATTCACCATGACCCTTTGTAAATATTGTTGTAAAATCTCCTAGTGCACCTTTGATCTTTTAATCAACTCTAGCATGGAGATACGGGCCAATGTCTTATCCAAATGTTTCAACAAATCATACGCCGTGCCCAGCAAAGGTTCTTCCGCTTGTTCCTCCTCCACCGGATCCTGTGGTTGAGTCCCGGCATGGGGAAAGAGCTATTGGAACATCCTCCCACTCTGAAGCACTGGGGTTATTTGGCGATCGGTTAGAGGTGATGGGTTAACTGGGGTGGGATGTGGTGGAATAGGTGGTGTAGGTGCAGGTATGGTAGGCAATGGGATTGGTAGATCTGGGATAATTGGGTTTGTGGGTAGAGGGGTAGGATTTGGAAGTGGTAGTGATGGTGATACTGGTGGCCTAATAAGAAGAGGCCGGGATGCAGGAGTGGTTGGCGGGTTTAATGAAGGTGTTGGTAATGTGGTAGGTTGTGGGCTTGGTGGCATGATAGGTTGGGGTTTCGCAGTGACAAAGCTCATAGGCTGAGGGTTCAGGTTTGGTGGTGATTGTGGTGGCCGGATGAGCAAGGGTCAGTGTGTAGCAATGGTTGGGGGAGGTGTAGCTAAGGAGGGGGCTGGCCTAATGATAAGTCGACAGGAAGAAGTGGCAGCCAACGGTTGGGTTATTGAGCTTGGTGGTGGTTGTGGAGTAGACGGTGCATGGATTATCTGTTTAGTGGGTTTCCTAACAGGAGACCTAGCTGGGTTGACTGGTATGGTTGCATTGTGATTTCCTAGCTGCCAACCTTGAGCACGACTGGCATCTTCCTGGGCAATGGAGTGTACAAGACCAATTCCTGGGTTTGGATGTGTTGGTGCCGGTGCCAGAGTGGGAGCATGTAATGGGAGCGGATTCTGAACAATCCCCAAGCCAGGTTGTTGTTGAGGTTGAGCCGGTGGACGCTATCGCTGCTGCTGCCTAGCCTTCATTGCCTGTATTCATTCTCTCTATTTGAGCCCAATCAATGCTGCCTTGGTCATTCAGATCGTGGATGTAATCTGTGAATTGAAAACAAACTTCTATGGTGTGACCAGGGTACCGGTGGTAAGCACAGTATCAGGACATATCAGAATTTGTTGGCCAAACCTCTCTTTCCTTGGGCAATTCCAACTGTTTTTCCCTTACTCCTTCCAAGGAGTAAGGGAGTTATTGGTAATTCTCTCTCCTAGGACCTCCCCTTCATGGTGCCTGATTGGGTTGTGCTAGTGCCCTATTGTTGGTAGGTTGACAAGGTTGCTGGGGTTGCGCTACAGGTTGAGGGGCTTGTTGTGGTTGTCATGGTTGTTGTGGCCTAGCTTGTTGTTGAGGGGGGTGGTAAGAAAGGTTATGTGGTGGGTTTCTAAACTTGTTTTGACGGTTCCATCCCTGATTCCCCACAATGTTTACAGCTTCATTGTTGACTACTCCCACGGTTGTAGGCCCAGCTGGTGCAGAGGGGGTCTTCCTGATATTCCTAGGTTTGGGATAAAATGGATTTATCATTGTGGCATCTTTGAAGTGGGCTTGCAAGTATCGGGCACTATCATAAAGTTCATTCATGGTGGTAGGACAGTGCATAATCAAGACATTCCTCAGGGCAGGTGTAGTGTTTCCAATGAGCATCTTCACTTGTTCTCCTTCAAAAATAACATCTGTTAGTTTCTCTACCATTCCCCTCCAGTGATCAGCAAACTTTATGAAGTCTTCTTCGGTCTTTATCTTCTCAGCAATCAAATCTTTAATGGAGCATGATGGTGCCACCCGGTCTCTGTATCTTTGCAAAAATTTGGTCTTTACACTATCAAAATCTTTTGCCTCAAAGGGGTCGAGCGAGTAGAACCATTCCAATGCAGACCCTTCTAGTGATCGGCGGAACAAGAAAGCCATGACTCTACGATCATTTTTCCAGATGAGGAATCATAGAGAAAATCTTTTAGGTGGAGAAAAGGATTGCCGGTAACATTGTAGCGACGATAAACTGGTAGTTCAGAAGGTGGCAAGTGAAGAACTGGCAAAGAAGGAATAGAGACCTCATGAATTGACTTGGAGTTCAAGCGACATCTCAGCTCTTCATAACGTTCATTCATCTGAGTGAGCTGATCCATGATTGCCTGGGTGAGAACTAGTTCTTGGTTAACTAGTGGGGGTATGTTGTTCTTGGTTAACTGGTCCAGGGTGCATGTGCCCCTAAGTGGGGCGCATGCACACCCTGGAGGGGGCGCATCCCATCCTTCCTAAAGAAAAGGTCTTATACGGTCGAAAAATTTGATCCAGTAGAGCCCCGATCAAAAACTAGTTCCCTCATGTTCTAGATCAGGGGCACATGGCCTTGTGCCTCAGGGTGTGGCTCATGGCCACATGCCCTGGATCCAGGGTACATGTGCCCAGGGACAGGGCGCATGGGGACTAATTCTGCACGTCTTTCTTCCAAAAGCCATTGTGGACACTCCCGAACTTGGAATTCGATGCCGTTTGTTGCATTGAAAAGATAATAGGACAAAGAAGCTTTTTACAACAATAGATAAGCCTCACACCCTCTAAAACTTCAGAATTTTATCTGGAAGTTAGAACAGTGAACAGAAGATCCGATACTAGTCGGAATGACTCCAACGGCCAACCGGAAAGACAGGACATGAAACAAAACTTGTCCAAAGTATGAATCTGACCATAACTTTCAATGCATGAACATTAGGCATTGGTCATTCAGCCAATTTTCGTGTTTACACAATTTATGTGTGTCTTTCGCTTTAAAATTACGACTTTGTGCGAAAAACATCCGATTTCATTCGGCAAAGCTCCAAATCAATATTAAAAGACCTAGAATCATTCTAAGAACAATCACACATGTTACTCTGTAAAACATGAGTTTTATGCTCTAAATTAGGCAAATTTGGCGTGTCTACAATGTGGACTTTTCACAATTTCAATCGGCTGAGTGATCCCTTGAAGATCCTTTCCCAAACCTTTTCCAGGCTGATAGCCCAATTTCATCATCATCTGCCATCCCACTATGTCTAGTAGAGAGGCAGTCATGCATCAAACTTCTGGCAACTCTCCCTCTGAGATCTGGGGTTGCATTGACAGTCCTAGGGGCAAAAAAGCATCGTTTAGCTCGTCCCTTATGGGCATGCTGATTAACTTTACAACTTGCTCTTTAAAGGGAAATTTTATGCACTGATGATTTGTTGAAGCCACAGCTCCTATTGCCTCCAGATAAGGTCTCCCAAGTATAGCCCGAAAAGTTGGATCCAGTTCCAGGATATGAAAATCAGTTGTGACCATACATGGTCCAAGTTTAACCTCTAGAGTGACCACCCCACTTGTAGACTTCTTGGAGTTGTCATACGCTGTCACCATGGCACAAGATGGCTTGATTTCTTGTTCAGAAATGCCGCACAACTGCAAAGTTTCTGACGTCAAAACGTTGATAGAAGCTCCAGTGTCAACTAGACAGAATTTTACTTCGACATTGCAGATGATAACAACCACATGTAAAGCATATCTCCCGACCTCTGGATCCGCTAACTCCTCCTGAGAGAAAGTGAGTGTTGGGTGCTCACTTCTAGGGGCTAACTTTGTGGTGATCATTTCTGGTGGGATATCCTCATTTACCATGACCCTTTGCAAATACTGCTGTAAAATTTCCTAGTGCACCTTTGATCTTTTAATCAACTCAAGTATGGAGATACGGGCCGGTGTCTTATCCAAATGTTTCAACAAATCATATGCCGTGCCCGACAAGGGTTCTTTCATTTGTTCCTCCTCCACTAAATCCTACGGTTGAGTCCCAGCTTGGGGAAAGAGCTAGTAGAACATCCTTCCACTCCGAAGCACCGGGGCTATTTGGTGGTTGGGTAGAGGTGATGGGTTAACTGGGGTGGGATGTGGTGGAGCAAGTGGTGTAGGTGTAGGTATGGTGGGTAAAGGGATTGGTGGATCTGGGATGATTGGGTTTGTGGGTAGAGGGGTAGGATTTAGAGGTGGTAGTGATGGTGATGGTGGTGGCCTGATAAGAAGAGGTCGGGGTGCAAGAGTGGTAAGTTGTGGGGTTGGTGGTGTGATAGGTTGAGGTTTTAGGGTGATAGAGTTTATAGGTTGGGGGCTCAGGTTTGGTGGTGATTGTGGTGGCTGATGAGCAAGGGCCGGTGTGTAGCAATGGTTGAGGGAAGTGTAGTCAAGGTGGGGGCTGGCCTAATGATGACTTGGCGAGAAGAAGTGGTGGCCAATGGTTGGGTTATTAAGCTTGGTGGTTGTTGTGGAGTAGATGGTGTATGGATTATCTGTCTAGTGGGGTTCCTAGTAGGAGGTCTAGCTGGGTTGACTGGTATGGTTGCATAGTGGTTTTCTAGTTGCCAACCTTGAGCACGGCTGGCATCTTCCTAGACAGTGGAGTGTACTAGACCAATTCCTGGGTTTGGATGTGCTGGTGCCGATGCCGGAGTAGGAGCATGTAATGGGAGCAGATTCTGAACAATCCCCAAGCCAGGTGGTTGTTGAGGCTAAGCCAGTGGACGTTGTCGCTTCTGCTGTCTAGCCTTCATTGCCTGCATGCATTCCCCCAATTGGGCCCAATCAATGCTGCCTTGGTCATTCAAATCATGGATGTAATCTTTGAATTGAAAACACACTTCTACGGTGTGACTAGGGTACCAGTGGTAAGCACAGTATCAGGACATATCTGCATTTACTGGCCAAACCTCTCTTTATTTGGGCAATTCCAATTGTTTCTCTGCCATAAGTACATTGAAGATGTCGGTCAAGGAGTATGGGAGTTGTCAGTAATTCTCTATCCTAGGACCTCCCCTTCGTTGTGCCTGATTGGGTGGTGGCGGTGCCTAATTATAGGTAGGTTGATGAGGTTACTGGGGTTCCGCTACTGGCTGAGGTGGTTGTTGTGGTTGTCGTGGTTGTTGTGGCTTAGCATGTTGTTGAGGGGGGTCATAAGAAAGGTTCTGCAGTGGGCTCCTAATCTGGTTTTGACGATTCCCTCCCTAGTTCCCCACAATGTTTATAGCTTCATTGTTGACTACTCCCATGGTTGTAGGCCTAGCTGGTGCAGAGGGGGTCTTCCTGATGTTCCTAGGTTTGGGATCAATTGGATTTACCATTGTGGCATTTGTGAAGTGGGCTTGCAAGTATCGGGCACTATCATAAAGTTCATTCATGGTGGTAGGACGGTGCATAATCAAGACATTCCTTAGGGTACGTGTAGTGTTTCCAATGAGCATCTTCACTTCTTCCCCTTTGGAAATAACATCTGTTAGTTTCTCTGCCATTCTTCTCTAGTGATCAGCAAACTTTATAAAGTCTTCTTCAGACTTCATCTTCTCAGCAATCAAATCTGTAATGGAGCATGATGATGCCACCCGGTCTCTATACCGTTGAAAAAATTTAGTCTTAACAATATCAAAATCTCCTGCCTCATAGTGGTCAAGCGAGTAGAACCATTCCAATGTAGACCTTCTAGTGATCGGCGGAACAAGAAAGCAAGAACTCTACGATCATTTTTCTAGAATGAGAATTCGTAGAGAAAATCTTTTAGGTGGAGAAAAGGATTGCCAGTACCATTGTAGCAGTGAGAAACTAGTAGTTCAGAAGGTGGCAGGTGAAGTACTGGCAAAGAAAGAATAGAGACCTCAGGAATTGACTTGGAATCTAAGTGACATCTCATCTTTTCATAACATTCATTCATCTGGGTGAGCTGATCCATGATTGCCTGGGTGAGGGCAGGTTCTTGGTTTACTGGTGGGGGTATGTGGTTAGATGCGTGATTCTGGAATTGAGGAGTATGATTTGGCAAATTCTCTGAAGATTGTCCCATGACTTGGTGGTCTAAGGGAGCAACATGGTTGAAATAAGGTGGCTGGACAAATGATTGTTGAACCACAGATGGTTGAACTATAGGTGGTTGAACTACAGATGGTTGTGCTAGTGATGGTTGAATCACAGATTGCTAAACAATAGGTGGTTGAACAAAGGATGATTGAATGAGTGGTGGTCGAACCATAAGACAAGGAGATGCGGCAACTTGGTTAGCTTCAGCCTGATTAGAGAAAGTTTTGCCCTTCACCATGGATTGTATACGGGAATAGGTTTCCGAGTCAGTATAAAGAGATAACTCCCTAAAGAGTTGTTCAACATCATGAAGAGCAGATGGTTGAGGGACCTCTTGTACTTCTAACTCAAACAAGGGATTAACATGACTGTCTTACGGAATTGGTTGGTGATCTATCTCGTGCTCTCGACGCTTAGCATGTTCCACCATTCCAACGTGCCTTCCAGACCTTAATTGCATTATCACCCTTCAACTTCAAGGAGAGGGTAAAACAAACGAGTTGGCAAAACAAACAAAGAACTTTTTTTAGTTTTTAGTATCTTGCAAAAATGTTACAGTTTTGAATTTTTGTTTGACAAACAAGTGATGCAAAGATTTGAAAACAAGATTATGCAATGATTTTGATTAAACCTTAGGTTTATGGATTTTTTTAAAGAATTGTTCTCTCAACCAATGGGTTAGGATCCTAACTCCAATCTCCAATGACCTAGGTTTCACACAATCTCACCACGTGTAGGTAACATAGGATGCTTCAGGTTTTGGCGAGTGGTACAACCAACCCGATATTGAAGAAGAGTACTCCACGTATGAGGAATTATGGAGGCCTTGATGAAAGCCAACCAAGTCAACTAGGAAGGAATATCCCAGAAGAGATGTCAGAATCCACCAAGCGCGTGTTTGGATGGGAGGGGTAAATGGGAGAGTGAGCTCCCACCTCAAAAGGAAAAAAGTGTAAAAGAAAAAGGTAGGGAGAAGGAGCAAAGAATGCAATCAAGTGATAATGCAAGTAATAAGCAACACATAAACTTAAATAAACAAGCAATCACACAAGGAAAGTAACTAGAAACTAGACAAGCAACTAGAAACTAGAATCTAGACCTTGTTTCACACGGGAGCCAAATGAAAATAGTGAAAAGTGATGAAAAGAGAAGGGTTCAGATCTGATAGCCAAGCAAAAGGGGTGGTCCACGCAGGGACTGATGTAATGATAAGCTGGTTCACGTGGGAACCGAGATAAAAGTGAAGGTGGTTCACACAGGAACCAGTTTTGAGTAGCAAAGGGGTTGTTTACGCGGGAACCAGTTTGAATGATCAAAGAGGGCCACGTGGGGCCAATTAAAGGTGAATAAGGATATGATCAAAGATGGAATAGATCTGAAGGAAAGTGGTTTGATTCATGTGGGAACTGAAGTAAAGAAAGAGATTGGTTCACGTGGGAATCGGTTCGAAAGGAAAAAGGGGTGGTTCACGCAGGAACCAGTTTAAATGGCAACTGAAAATAAAAGAGGGTCACGCAGTGACCAATTTGAGGGTGATAACCTGCAGCAAAGATGAAAAAAAAAGCTGATTTGAATGGCTGAAAATAAATGTTGGTTCACGTGGGAACCGGTTTGTAGAAGAGAGTTGGTTCACGCGGGAACCGGTTTTAAAAGCAAAGGTGGGTTCACATGGGAACTGGCTGAAATAAAATGACAAAAAGTAAATGAGGTACTTGGCACTTCAGATCTTATGAAAGATGGGTGAAATTATAAAATATGATATGTAATCAAATTAAGAAGGGTGGAAAGAAGGAAAGGCT
Organism: Cryptocoryne crispatula var. balansae; assembly: GCA_036172225.1. Lineage (NCBI taxonomy): Eukaryota > Viridiplantae > Streptophyta > Magnoliopsida > Alismatales > Araceae > Cryptocoryne > Cryptocoryne crispatula. The sequence goes on along the minus strand of CM069919.1, from coordinate 37,389,236 downwards.
CACGTGGAAACTGGTCTAGAACTAGAACTAGTTGCAAGAAAACACTAAGCACCCACGGTTAAAGACATTTTTTATCCCACTGTGGTCGCCACAAAGCTGTTGACTCTGAAAGACACAATAGGACTCTCCTTTTCAGGGTAGTCCATGAATCCGGATCGCCACCTCAAGAGGGGATGAGAAAGAAAGGAAAAAAACATGGAAAGCACTCTCACCTCAGTCCCACAGTCACATTGATCTCCGAACTTTCATCCCTCTACGTCGCTCGATCACCAAAGAGACAATTTGGGTCATGTGGGATGAGGATGAGAAGAAGGAAATTAAGACATATGTGGTCTCCATGAACCACGGGTTCTGATTTATGAAGTAAAAATGACCATGTATACCTTAGCAGGAAGAATGTGGGTCAAAGCTTCTCTTTCTTCGGCCGGTCGATGAAGAAGAGTCCTCAACATGTGAGTGCATGATTTCCTATGAAACTAGATAAACAAATAGATGAAAAGATAATCAGAACTAAATAAAGTGGAGTATGTGTAAAGAAAATAACATAAAACACACAATTGAATAAAAATTGACTGGATTTAGGTTATCTCTAACCCTTTTTTTTCAGATTAAAAAACTAAAACTAATAAAAAAATATGAAAAAATGATATAATGATGGAGAATCATGAAACAAAGAGATTGGAAAAGAACAAAAATATTCTGATAAGAATATAAAGAGATATGGTCAAATCTAGGTTGTTGATAAAGCCAAGCAACAATCTAAGATCTGCCAAGCATGACTTTGATTATGTGCTCACCATGACCAACCCTGACCTTAGAATCGTGTGTCGTCAATTGAAAACTGAAGAAGACTCGAAGATAAAGAACTTTGGTGTTCAGAGCTCAGGCAGCAGACGTAAACACACTTCTATAGAAGCCGAAGAGAGACCAGACAGATCCCCTGTAGACCAACCTTCCTCTCTCTTGAACCGACTTCTCTCTCTCTCTCTAAAAACTCAAAATTCTCTCTTTAAAAATCACAAAATTGATGCAGGAGGGAGCTTAGACATCCTGAGATGCCCGGGGGATCATGAACCCACCTTTGGTACGACCGGAATTGGGGTCTATATATAGAAGAAAAACCAGTCTCATCTATGCTTAAAATCAAGCACCTTGCGCCCTGGTCTAAGGCGCATGCACCCTCTGGAGGGGGCACATCCAATACACCCTACAAATTTGGTATGATCCGGCTGAAAAATTCAATCCGATCTGGTCAAAGGTAAAGTCCTAGTCGAAAACTAGTTACCTCGTGCCCCGATCGAGGGCACATGGCCATATGCCTCAGGGTTAGGGCGCATGGCCACGTGCCCTGGATCCAGGGCACATGTGCCCAAGGACCAGGGTGCGCGTGTCTTTCTTACGGAAGCCATTGCGGACACTCCGAAACTCAGAATTTGACGTTGTTTGTTGTGCTGGAAAGATAACAAGCGGAAGAAGCTTTCTGCAGCAAAGGATCATCCATAACACCCTCCAAAACTTCATAAATTTATCTGAAAGTTAGGATAGTGAACAGAAGATCCGATACTAGTCTGAATGACTCCGACGGCCAACTGAAAAGACATGGCATGAAACAAAACTTGTTCGGAATGTGAATATGACCATAACCTTCAATGTATGATCATTAGACATTGGTCATTCTGCCAATTTCTGTGTTTACACGATTCGTGTGGCTTTCGCTTGGAAATTATGGCTTTGTGCAGAAAACTTTGAAAAACGTCTGATTTCATTCGGCAAAGCTCCAAATCAACATTAAAAGGACCCAGCATCATTATAAGATCAATCACATATGTTACCCTATAAAATATGAGTTTTATGCTCTGAATTAGGCAAATTTGGCATGTCTACAACCGATGGCACTTGCTTGACCAGTCCAGCTGTGGTGCTTTAGCTGGAGCCATTGGGAAGCATGCAGAGGAGGCTTCAGGTGCTATCTCATGCTGGTCAACACTCCCCCAGAGATCATCAGGTTGATTATTAGTTTGCCTCGATGGCTGGGGTGTACCCATCAACGATTTTCCTTGGGCTTGTAAAGGAGGCATGAAAGCTTGTTCGTATGTCATCTCGCTGGTGAGTAACTCAATGACGTTAGCCATGGTGGTTGTAATGTCTGCCGCTAGGTGCATACACCTAAGTCAAAATCCCTTCATAATGGAGTAGACTTGGTAGGCCATCTGATAAACCGCGGGGTGTGGAAGGTGCTTTGCATCTGGATGTCATTGTTGTTGAGGAGGAGGAGAAGGAGTAGGAACTTGATGCTTCAGCTAGTAGTGTACAACATTGACTATGAAATTCAAGGATGGTCGAGGTTTGACATGTAGCTGTGGTGGTTGCACAAGTCGATTCCCCAAATTAAGAACTTGGTCCCAGATCAAATTTTTGGTCAAGTCCTTGAACTGATAACAATCTTCAATCATGTGCCCCACTAGCCTATGGTATGGGCATAAGTTAGGCTCCCAACTCTTGTTGGCAGGATAATGAGCCCATTCTTAATACAAGCATCAAATAGTTTTCTTGTGTAATCCCGCGTAAAGGAGTAAGGCTTCAGGGCACATTCTTCTCATATGGGCCTTGGAGAGACATTAGTAGCAGTCCTCTGAGGGGGTGCCATGGTAGCACTTTTTCCCCAACATTGTTATAAGGTCTAGAAGAAGAAGAGGACATGTCCACTGTGTTTACATCCCTAGAAGTCAGCTGTTTGTCCTTTATTCGCTTCAGCCTCGTAGCTTCTATTAAAGGGTTATTGACATAGAAGTGTTCTATGTCAGTCACTGTAACATTCAAATCCTCAAAGGACTAGATCCTTGTCCCTAGCACCTTCTCCTAAATCTCAGCCCGAAGGCCTCTCTTGCATAAAGCCACCACCTCCTCATGCAAAGGTGGGTTGGTACACTTCATACACACATTTCTCCAGTAGCAAATGTAGTTGATGACTAATTCATCCCATCCTTGGAACATAGTGGTCAACTCAACCAGAGTGTGTGGCCAACTAGAGAAGCTAAACCTCTCAACAAACTTTCTTTGCATATCGAGCTAGTCTTCTACTGAATTGGGCTTCAACTTGGAAAACCACTCAAAGGTTGTGCTTGCTTATTTGAGTGATGGCAAAGTACTTGAGCAAGTACAATTTGCAGTGTGCTAACTCACCCATGTGAGTGTAGTATAAAGCCAAGTGCTCCATGGGGATCCATGCCTATCAAACTTAGAGCACTTAGGCACCTTGGCGATATCAGGGGGAGTTTCACATACTGATGATGTGGCAAGTATGAAACCTGGTAGAGACCCACCACACCTTGTCCATCTTCTTGTTGTGCTGGCCGCAGATTGATCATTTGGTCAATTATAGCCCGCTGAGTGGGCTCTAAAAAATCTTGTTGCAGAGGTGGCGAATGTGCCTAGTACTGTAGTGGAATGAAGATTTCATCATTCATGATAGGCCTAGTAGCCAAATGCATGGGAGTGGCAAGATGCGGATGTAGTACGGGTGGTAGCTCCTATTGGGCAATACGGGGCCCGTTGGAAGCCTCAGTAGAACCTGATGCTTATGTTGGCCGAGATTGGAGCAAGCCAGAGTTGGTGAGGAGAGCTAGAGCTGTTGATTCTCTTGCCAAATATCTTCTAAATTCAAGGCCAGCGGTGTGACCTCAACCTCATCATTTTACATTGTGTCCTTGTCATTATGATGGTGTGTAGACTCGGTGGCAATGGTAGGCTACCATTCGGATTGACTATGTGTCACAGGCCCATTATGGGCTTCAGTCTAAGAACCCCTAGAGCACCGTCAGAATGATAAGCACTAGCATTGTAGAAAGTGTATATGCGCATATGGCCTCTTGGCCCGCGTGTTATTTGGTGTCTAGGGGCAACTTCAAAAAATAACCGATCAATCACCGACTCCTTCTGTGGGGTAGCTCCCACAGGGTGGTGGTCTCATGGCCATCATCAACATGATAGAATTGTCCTCAGTGTGGTGGTGCAAACTGACCCTTCGTCCCAACAGAGGTGGCCTTAGGCTGGGATGAAGTGTTAGAAATGGCCCTCAATCACGGCCATGGTCGGGACTTTAGCCCAGAAGGCCCACATCCGAGTGTGGCAAATGGCAAACCTTGGAAAAAGGCGATTCCACAGGGGGATGCTGGCTTTAGGAAGCCAAACCTTCAGGACTGGGGTAGAGGGTCTGGATCCTTGCCCCCAGTCAACATAAGAGTCTGCTGTGTGGGGCTCTCGGTGGGAAGAAACTTGATTAGGGGACTTTCCCCTAGTTGGCAGAGCTGGTAGCTAAGTCAGAAAGTCAGCAATAGGGCTGAGTACTGAATTCTTCACTATGGCAGGCAGTTTCTGCTGGGTCTTCTAGGGTTGGACCACTGATTGGTCAGCCGAGTGAACCAAGAACTTCATGGGGAGCTTGCCCCTGATTGGTTGAGCCGAGAACTGGAACGGTTGGTTGGCGAACCGACCATTCATATAGAACTTCTAAGAGGTAGGTGGCAGCACCTACGGGTTCTCTTCAGCTCGGACCATTGATCGGTCAATGAGGAGAGATGGGCCAAGGGCTGGTCCCTCACCCAAGTTGGTACCTTCGGAGCTGCTGATTAGCTCAAGTCTTCAATCTTTTGAAGAATTAGATGCCCCCTTTCTACAGCATCTCCTACCGCTAGTTGGTCGGTCTTCTTGCGATGGGCGAAATATCTACGCTTCCCCCGCATAGGTACATAGTCAGTGATGGGCATAGCAGGGGCCTGAGAATCATCCTTTAACTAGCGCTAAGCAGCGAACTAGTTGATGAGGGGTAGGACCATCAGCCATAGTTGGCGACACTTCTCCTCCCTGAGCTCTGAGGGAGTCTTGATGTAGGTAGTTGGACAAGCATGATTCCAAGGGCATCGTATGTTGCCGACCTCAAGATTGTGGAAAGAGCTGAGCTCAAGCTAGATCTTGCAAAGACTCAGCTGTGCAAAGGCAGGTGCAGGCTCAGAGTTGATAGTGGTCACATTTACTAAAAATGACTTTTGAGGAGGAGCCGGCTAAGGCATCTTTGGAAGGAAGGCCTCAAGGAGTGGTAGAATGTCCTCAGTAGCGATTTGTAGCTATTGGAGGGGGTGAACCTCCTTCTCAGTTGTGAAAGGCTCCTTAAGCCTGGCACCCAGATACTCGAGGTGCAAAAGACCTTTTGGAAGCATCCGAAGGCGATGCCAATAGTAATGGCACCGATGCAGTGTCTATTGACATAAGACTCCAAGTAATGGATGCCATTGTCAAGCTCCATCGAACCTACAAAAATAGACAAGGCTAACTCAATCAGATGTAGAGGGTTTTTAAAGAGATAGTGAATGTGCACTTTATTAGGTTGCTATCATAGAGAGAAGAAAGGAAAGAAGGGTCTCACCGGGCATGCAAATTTGTGGGAACCTCGATAAATCTTTTGTGTTGGTTTGTTTGAAAAGATTTTATCTTGAATGTTTTAAACTATCATGTCTAAATTTTCTAGCAAAATAGGTGATATAAAGGTACTAGATAGTTGGGTGATATTAGAACAGTATAGAACCGATGTTTGGGTTTTATGAAAATGTTTTTGACCCCTCTCCATTAGATGGTGCGAATATCTGATGTTCATTTACATCAAGCAACTACTCGAATACCTTTGATTAACTGCCATAGCGACCTATTTGTTGAGAACGTGAACATCCACATCATAAAAAAGAACACAAAGAGCTCCGGCCTTCAGGCCCAATGAGATACAAACAAGTTTGATTAAGTTTTGCTTGAAGTTGTTTTATGTTTTAATTTGATGTGTTGATTTTGATTTCATATTTCAATTTGGTTTGAATTTGAATGTTGTTTGTTTTGAGTTTGTTTGAATTGTTTGATTTTGATTATTATTTAGTGAAGTCTGTTTTATTTTGTTTTAATTTTAAATCTTCATATGTGATGAAACAATTTGATTTGTTTAAGTTTAGTTGGCATAGGTTAAGTTTCTTTTATATTTGTTGATGTTTAATATCGATTCAAGTGTGTTCGGTATGCTTTAAATGTTTTCAAACTTTGATTGAACTTGATTAAGCTCAATTTCAGATTGTTATATGATCTGATTTTACATGTCTTAAGATGGATTACATATGGTTTAATGTATTTTTAATGTGTTCTTTTTAATTGGTTTTGAATTATTTTGTTTTCACTTACTTAAGCAATTGAATTCTATTGATTTAGGTGTGTTGGATTAAATTTTCCAGATTGAGTTAAGTCTAATTTTTGTTGAATGTTGAGGCTTTAATGACCTATTATTAATGTATTTTAAGGTTGGTTTGATGTGTTTTCAAATCTGATTATGCTAAGATTTGATTAGCTTTTGTTCGGTTCACATCACATTTAGTCCGTCGAGCTTGTTTCAATGCCCAGTCACATCAAGTCAAGTTGACACTTGAAATGTTCATTGAATTAAATGTTAGTGTACATATAATGTGGTAGTTCATATGCCATATATCCTACCTTCCAATGTGCATGAATGTATGCCCTTCCCATGGTGTAAAGTTCCACTAGACTGAAAAAATTTCGGCTGAATGTCACCTTATTCCCGATAGGTGTGAAATTTACCCATCCTATATTGCTTAGTCTTTTGACATTACACATAGTGGGAAGGGTCTATCTACAGTGGGAACCATGTCCCATGCCTACTCCTGGGTCAGCATACCGGAAGCATGTCTGGGCTAGCCACCCAAATGGAGCATCTAGTTGTGGAATAACTCCATAATTAATTCAGCTTTTCACATTTAGAAATTAATTAAGGTTTATTTGAAGTGTCTAAGGCCCAATGGGCCAGCTTCATGTGTCATTTGCATAGTGGGTTGGTCTTCATGTCTTGTCGGCATGGTTGGCCCAATTCAAGCTTCTTGGGCCCTTGCTGCCTAGTTTGGTCATCATGGGCCACCAAGGCTTGTTTTAAGCTTCTACGGTCAACAAGGCCTGATTTGCACCCTATTTGGACTGGAATTGAGAGCCACCTTATTAACCCTTGACTCATCATGTGAGCCAAAGGGGATCAGGCTGTCACCCTCAACGTGGTCCTCACAAGGACCTATCTTGTAGCACCTATTTTGAGCACCTGTTTGCAACATATGTTTGCAGCACCTATTTGCTTATTGTAGCAGCAAGCTAGATGAATGAAGGGGGTAGAATGAGCTGGTTTAGGTGTTGTTTGGATGAGATTTTAATAGGACTTAACATGGGGCAAATTTAGGACAGATTTGGAAGGATTGGGGTTGCACGAAGGGCAGGGAATTGAAGGCCCACCTAAGTAGTCTTGGCCCATCTGGCAAATTCCTAGAATCTCCAAGCATCGACCCTCACCTTAAGCTCTAATGGGAAAGGGAAGGAGGTGTTTTCGGATCTGTTTTAAGGGTAGCACAAGGGGCTGGACAGGTTGATGAGGACCTAGTTTTAGAAGGCCAGCAAGGGGGCCACAACAGGTGCTGAATAGAAGTGGTTTAATGTGGACATGTAAGGGCTTTAAGGGACCTATTTGTGGGGCTAACAAAGGGGCCTAATTGATGGGTTTTAAGATGCCAGCATGGGGGCCATCTGGATCCTTCTAAGTGATTATTTGGGGAGCCAACAAAGGGGCTGCAGGGGGCTCAAGTTTAGGACCTGTGTAGGGTCTGCTTTGTGTGCCATTCAGGGCTTGATTAGGAGAGGTTGAAGGTGTATACTTAGGTGACCATTAGTGGGGTCAAACATGAGTTGTTGATAGTAGGATTGAGGGCCTAATTGAATGGCCATAATGGGAGGCCAAAAGGGCTTGTTCTGGATGACCAAACTGTAAGGAATTATCATAAAAAATATGGTGCAGCGAAAGTTACGATTCTTACGGGTTCTTTTATAATCTGTCTCAATCAGAACCGAACGATAAAAGCTGAAAACCAATCAATACGGGTTCGAATATACCTGATCGGGATTCATCTAATCCCATGGAGAGAAAGAAGATAATTTTCTCAAGCTCTGCAAATCATTCAAATGTCCAGTCTCCAGCGGTATCCACACGAACCTCATCCACAGCAGGTTCTCCCTTCGTGTCAACCTCGAGAACTGTTCCCGAACAGAGCTCCATCACCTATGGACACTTTTTAGAGAGAGAAGGAGGTACGGAGGAGGCTGAGGACATGGTTTACACCCTTGGCTTTCATAGGGTTTGGTTGGAACCATTAGTTTTTATAGAGAATTTTAAAATTTTTCATAAAATCTAAAAGCATCATAAATTATGCCCTTTCCCCTATACTTAGGGATAAGTCCTTATGTGTGTGACCCACTAGGCCCAATAATCTATTTTTTGAGACCTAATTAAAATAGATCAATTCTGTTTAATTTAATTAAATCTGTTATCTGATAACAGGTTAATCAGTCAATTGATCATGATGGGTACAAGTCATATCCCATGATCTCAAATGGCAATGGGGATAATCTTATCCCCATTGAGCCTTTCCATCATCAGTTACTGCATGGATATAAACTTTTGTCCATCCAATATCATGATCGGACAGTAGTATGGCATCGATTGCCAACTCCTTAGTATACCAACTCTATAGAATCATGTACTCGAAATTGGATCAATTAAAAAGCTTCTTTTTTCAGTTATCCTCTCTACCATGGCCAAGGATTTAGAGTGCTATCCCATAGGACATTCACTCTCACTTATCGAGAGTGGACGATCCCTTGTTGTTCTCTTAATTACCTTCATCAAGTTTTTTTTGTACCCGATCCATCGTTATACTGGATCATCTAAATAGTGATCCATAAGTCAATAGTCAAAGCACAAGTTCCACCCAACAAGGCATCTTTGGCAACTTAGGTCAAAAATCTAACCATGCAAATGTGATGATAGAAAAACTCTGATTGACAGTTTGGTAAGATACCATTTAGGATTTCTAATATGGTCAGTTCAGTGAACTCATTCAACTGATAAGTACCTATATGTGTATCTCAATGTCTCTACATTAATGACCAATGAGATCGGTCATCCTTATCACATGAGAAGATATCACATACATTAATCTATCCGGATCCTTGATGTCCCATCTCAAGTATCCTATGACTAGGAACATTTATATCAAATACCTCTAGATGATCGATCTCATTATCATGATTTAATCATCATTGCATTTGATCAAGAACTTCATTATGATATTTGCATCTAATAAGAGCTTGTAATGAAGATTTTCCTAATCATTTAAATGAAATATTTCTAAAACTGTCAAATTATATCATATAAGATTGACTTGTAGGGCATATATTTCTATCACAAACATGGGGATTTTCAAGTAGCCAGCAAAGGAAGTTGAATAGAGGAATGCACATGGGGCTATACAGATGGCCAAATGGAGAGCTCATGGGTTTATGTCTGCAGGCATTGTGAATAGCCAAAGAGAAGGCTGAGGGGAAGAGAAAGAAGGGGGGAAGAAGAGAAATAAGGTACAACTTTTTTTTTCTTTACTCACTTTGTCTTTTTTTTTCTTGTATAGATGGCTACTAGAAAAGGATCAGGCTAATCCTTCTTCTCCTTGGTGTGCAGGTCTTGCTAAAGGATGGAGAACTTGTTGCTGATGATGCTAAAGGCCACACAGGGGAAGGAGATGTTGGCATTGGAAAAAAGAAAGTTGGCCTTCCTCTTTCTTTTCTCCTTGGCATGCAGGGGTTGCATCAAATACTATTGCTACTGTTGGAGAAGAATGGGCACCTTCTTCTTCTTCTTCTTCTTCTTCTTCTTCTTCTTCAGATGGTGCTGAAGATGGAGGAAGCTGCAGAGGTTGATTATGGTGCACATGTCAGTTGGGGGAAGGGAGGGATGTGGGAACCTCGGGAATCTTTATTAATTCTTAGAAAAGATTGTTTTTTGTATGTTTTCAAATATCGACATCCGAATTTTCTAGCAAAATAGGTGATAGACTATAAAAATATTAGATAGTCTGGGTGATATTAGAAGAGTATAGAACAGAGGTTCAGGTTCTGTGAAAATATTTTTGACCTCTCTCCATCAGATGGTGAGAATATCCGATACTCATTTACATCGAGCAAACACTCAAACACCCTTGATTAACTGCCATAGCGATCTTGTTTGACGAGAGCATGCACATCCACAACGTATAAAAACACAAAGGGCCCCGGCCTTTCAGGCCCGATGAGATGCAAACAAGTTTCATTAGATTTTGTTTGAAGTTGTTTTATGTTTGATTTTGATGTGGTTTGAAATGTTAATTTCATATTTCAATTTGATTTAGATTTGAATGTTATTTATTTTGAGCTTGTTTGAATTGTATGGTTTGTTTTACTTCAATTAGTTGAAGTTTATTTTATTTTTGTTTTGAGTTTTGAATTTTAGATGTGTTGATCAATTTGACTTGTTTAAGTTTAGTTGACATGTGTTGAGTCATTTCCATGTGGTTTTCTTATGTCGGTTGGTGTTTTAATACCGATTCGGGTACGTTCGGTATGTTTTAAATGTTTTGAAGTTTGGTTTAAATTGATTGAAGTTGAACTTCAAATTGTTAATGATCTGAATTTGACATGTTTTAAGATGAATTTCATATGCACTAATATTTTATTTGTGTTATTTTCAATTGGTTGTGAGTTATTTGATTTGCACTGGTTTAGGAAATTGAACTACAATGGATTAAATGCATTGAATCAATTCTTCCAAATTGTGTTAAATCTGATTTTTGTTGAATGTTAAATCTTTAATGATCTGTTTTAAGCATGTTTTAAGGTTGGTTTGAATGTATTTCGGATTTAATTAAGTTAACTTTGGATTTGGTTAACTCTTGTTCGATTTGCATCACATCCGGTCTATCAGGCTAATGCCGATGCCCAGTCACATGCAATCAACTCGGCACTTGAAATGTTCATGTTCAAAGTATTCCATGTCAATGTACATCATATGTGGTAGTTCATATGCCATGTTCAATGCTGTCAATGGTGCAAATGTGTGAATGTCCTTCCCTTGGAGTAAAATCCACTTGATTGGGAGAATTTTGGCAATGTGCCGCCTTATTTTCCAATCGATGTGGAATTTTACCCATCCTACAAGGCATAGTCATTTGACTTTCCAAGTAGTGGGAAGGGTCCGTCTACAGTGGGAAGCGTGTCCCATGCCTACACACGGGTCAGCGTTCCGGTGCATGCCGGATGAGCCGCCCAATGAAGCGTCCAGTTGTGGACTAACTCCTTATTTAATTTTTGCATTTCACCTTCATATTTAATTAAGGTTTATTTTAAGTGTCCAAGGCCCAATGGACCAGCTTCATCGGCACAATGTGCTGGTCTTCATGTCTCATGGCCTGAGAAGGTCGGCATCATATCATGTCAGCCCAGTTGGCCCAATCTTGAGCTTCATGGGCCCTGGTGGCCTGCTTTGAGCTTCATGACCCAATGGGCCTGATTTGCACCTCCATGGCCCGGTTGGCCTGATTTGCACTCCATCTTTGCACCTTGACATCTTGCTATAGCAGCAGAGTATATGAGCCTCAGAGGGGATGGAATGGGTTGGCTAAGGTTCTGTTTAGGTGGGCTTTTCGTAGGACTGCACAAGGGGCAGGTTTAGGTGTGAACTTGGATGGTTTAGGAATGCACAAAGGGCATTTTGATATGTAGAAATCAGGGCCACCCGGCTTAACTCTTGGCCGGTCCGGCGGATTCCAAGAGGCCCGGGCTGTCACCCCTCCTTCCATACATCAAAGAGGATGATTGGTTTGTTTGGGGGTGCTGTAGGAGCTGTATTGGGTGTGTTTCATATAGGGAAAACTAGGTGACCATCAAAGGGGCCTGACATGGATGCTCATAAGGGCATTTTGACATGTAGAAACCAGGGCCACCCGTCTTAACTCTTGACCCGTCCGGCAGATTCCAAGAGGCCCGGGCTGTCACCCATCCTTCCACACATCAAAGAGGGTGTTTGGTTTGTATGGGGTGCTGTTTAGATGGCCATTGGAGGGGTTAAGTAAGTGCTGGTTTCCAAGCTATCAGAGGGGCCTGATTGCGAGGCCAGCAGAGGGGCCTGTTTTGGATGCCATTCGGGGCCAGGTTGGGGAAGGCAGGAGGTGCATGTTCAAGGGACCATAAGTGGGATCGAACAAGGCATGATAGTGGAAGGTTTAGGGGCCAAAATGGAGGGCCAAAAGGGTGCACAAAGGGGCTGGTTCAGAGGTCTGTTTCAAGGGACAGCAAGGGGCTGTTTTTGTGATGGCCAAATAGAGGGTACCCTTGGGGCTAAAGGATGGCTTTCTGTAGACCAACGTGGAGGGCACTCAAAGGGGCTGAGTGGACATTACTCAGAGGGTATGCAACCATAGAGAGGGGTATATAAGAGAATAGGAAGAGTAGAATTAAAGGGCTACATCGGAGCACACTTCCCCAACTCACCGGTGTTTTTCTTCTCTCTTGCAATGCAGGTGGTGTTGAAGATGATGGGCTAAAGGTGCCACCAAACCCTTATTCTCTTGCTGTTGGATGAGAAAAGGGGTCTTCTCCTTTCTGATGTTGACGTATGGAGCAAAGGGATGAAGAGAGCTTGCTGCACTTGCTGAAGTTGGCACACCAATCAGGTGGGCTGGTTGCACCTGCTGCTAGCACACCTGCTGGAGGAAGCCTTTTTCTTCTTCTTCTTCTTCACTTGGCACACACAAAATGGGTAGGAAAGCTTGCTGAATTGATTCTGAAGACGTCTAAGCAATATGAGGAAGGCTTGGTTCGACCAGAGATGGTGAGGGGAAGGAGAGGCAGGGCTTCCGCAGGGTGATCAGCTTGTCTTGAACATGGCCAGCTGAAGGGGCTTTTATAGGGGCTGAGGGCGCCATCTGAAGAAGGGGATAAGCCATGGGCTGTTGAGGGTGGATAAGGATAACTCAATGGATGTTGAGGATGATAAGGATAAGCCATAGTTGGTTGTTGAGTTGATGGTTGTGCGCCAACTAGAAAGAGAGGGAGAGAAAGGTGCGCACCTTCTCCTACTTTCAAGGACGTGTGCGCACATGACATGTGGCAAGAAGTCTGGTTCGGCCAGCCCCTATATTCTAAGGGATTGAACACACAAGGGAGTGAGAAGGCTGGTTCAGCCAGCCATCATATGGGGATAGGCCATGGGTGGTTGAGAGGGATAAGGATAAACCATGCGGGTTGTCGAGCTTGTTGAGGTGGTTGAGGGAGATAAGTCAAAGTTGCTAGCCATGCCATCAGATGGGGAGTTCAGCCAGCTCCCTAACTTGTAGGGGATTGTGTGCATGGAATATGGGGAGTATTTCAGCCATCCAAGTGGAGGGAAGAGAGAGAGAGAGAGTGATTCAATCTAGACCGTTCATCTAAAAGACTCCCGATCCGACGACTATCATTAATTTCGGCCAAAAATTGATTAAACACAGCCAAAATTAAATCATAAAAATATGGGAAAATAATTGATGACCATTGATATTATTATCCTTCCAAATGTGTGGTTGAGATCTCCTAAATTTTCCAGGATCTCAGATTTTACCGATTTCTCTGATCGGTGCGATCCTGGTCGTCGATAATGCCGAAAACTGTAATTGAATGCAGTTACCTCCTCCCATTAGCCAAATTTATTTTTCATGCATCAATATTCATGAGATAAATGTTTTGGGCTATGAAAATTGAAATTTTCATCCCATGGGTCGATCCGGAAGCTGATTGGACCATTATGCCCCTAGTGCGATGACATACGACTTTCTGTCCAGATTTGATCTTTCTTGCTTATCTCTTCATCCGGTGGTCGGATTTTCGATCCATTTTGAGTGTTGCCTAGATATATACAACCTTGACAATGTGGTAAAGTTGGAAGTTCATGTTAGAGTCCCAACTGGTCCCAAAGTGTCGGGGGCAAAATGGTCATTTCGGCTTTCCGGTGTTTGTTTTTCATGTTTTAGGCACCGTTGCGAAGCTCTTGACCGGTGCTATGCAATGAGCACATTATCTTGGCCATTTGTAGCATGTAAAGCCATGCCAAGGTATTTCCAAAGCCTGTATACATCATCTATTCTTGAATTTTCTGAATCTGGGTTGAATTTTCTGCACCTACTTCGGCATTGCTGAAATTTGTATCAAGCAAGCTACGAGGAAAATTTTGGTGCCAACAAGGGACAAAGCTAGCACACAAGTGTATATGGCTAGGGTGCTGGTTCGGCTAGGCCAAGGGCTTTAAATAGAAGACTTGGGCACCATCTCTAGATGAGGATAAGGCTAAGATGGGTGAGAGTCATAATGCTAAAAGAAATCTACTTTAGTAGGACTCCTACTTGGGAAAGACTTCTACCCAACTAGTGGGGTGTGGCCATACCAAGTGAGTTTGTGCATATGGCAGCTGGATTGGGCAGAAGTTCGGCCAAATGAAGCTCAATTGTGCACCATCTGATGGATAGGATAAGGTTTAGATGAGACTTAGTCTTCTTAGAAGTCTTCTCCAAGAAGAGTCATTTAATTCTGCCAGAAATTAATTAAACACACCATGAATTAATTCATAAAAATCCAAAATAAACTATGATGGTCTATGATATTGTGCTCCATCCAAATGTGTGGTTATCATGCCATGAATTGCATCAGATCTTCTGATTTTGCCAATTTTCCCATTCAGTGTGATCTTGACCATCGATAATGTCAAAAATTATAATTGGGGGCAATTAAATTCTTCCATTGCCCAAATTTCAATTCCAATGAATTAATATTCCCGAGACTAAAGTCATGGACCATAAAATTGAAATTTTCAGTCTGTAAGCTAATCTAAAAGTTATATGGACTAATATACCCCTGGTGTGATTTTAATACGGATTTTGGTTGAATTTGATATTTCTTGAATATCTGTCCAACTTATGGTCATATTTTCAATCCATTTTGAGTGTTGTCCAGCTCTAAGTGTCACTGACAATGTGGTGAAGTTCGATTACTTTGATAGAGTCCCAACTTATCCCAAAGTGTTGGGGGCAAAATAGTCATTTTGACCTTTCGGTGTCTGTTTTCTATGTTTTGGGCACCATTGCGAAGCTCTCGACTGGGGTTGCAGTGATCTTGTTATGTTGGCTATTTGGAGCCTGTCAAGCCATACCGAAGCACTTCCAAACCTTGTTTATATCATCTAGTCCTTATTTTACTGAATCTGGGTCGGATTTTTAGACCAACTTCGACAATGCTCAAATCTCTATTAAACGAGCTGAATAGAAAATTTTGGTGACAACATCACACTCAAGCTAATACAAATTTTTAAAACACTTCACGAACATAACATGCACGAAGAAACTCAAAAACACTTCACAACCAACACAAAATACTCATATAACCATAACTCAATACATGCCAATATTGACCTCAATACATTCCACTTATTCCACATGCGCCCTATATAATCTAGTGAAAGAGATTCAAGAGATTTAATCATAATGCATATCAAGAGATTTAAGAAGCATATAAGCAAACATAATGGTATGTGAAGCCTCAAGCTTTAGGTGATGATTAAAAAAAATATCTAGTTAATCATGTAAGAGGATTAATATTTGAATCATGAAAAGACAATCTGGTTGATCATGAATTGGGTGATGTAAAGTTTTGTTTTTTAAAATAAATGGAGTCACAATGTTCCAAGCATTGTCCTATCTAAAGAACCAAATATGTATGAAAAATATTTAATATTTGTTGCAACAAGAGCACAATTGAAAATGATATATGGAAATTGAGAAGTTTGAAGTAGTCACCTGCCAACTGATGAAACCACTTTCCTTCACCAGCAACTCTTACAACTGCTTCTTACCAAGATGCATTATCGATATGATAACTGTAAGTGACAAAATAAGTAAAAAGTAAAATAATGTTAGGAACAGTAAAACGACATCATGTAGTCAAAGAAGATTAGTAAATCATGCACACTTGAAGTGCCATAGAATAAAATGAAACTAAAGATAAATAAGATAAAAAATAGGAACCAAGGTATACTTAAACTTGCTTTCATGCTATATTTCACTTGATAACATATATACTAAATGATGTGATCAGCTTTTGATAGTACACTATCTAAATTGATAAACATTTGCCACAGGCTACTACTCAAAAAATTCATGTGTGAGTCAATATCCAATGTGTCTATGAATACTAGTCGTGCCATACAACATTCAAAATCCACCCTAGCAGTGGAAGTAGCCTTGAGAAGAACCATTTTTCTAACATGCTCAATGGGGAATTTCTTAAATATTCACTCTCTCTAATATTCATGACATGGACAAGCAATCTTGTCCAAATAAAATAAAGGAAAAGATCATGATAAAAGAAAAGGGAATTTTGCTATCTTTGTAATATATGGCTTGCTAGAACTAAAAGGATTTAGTAACTGCTTTTCAACTCTAGGGTAGATCTGCAAGTTTGCTATATGCAGTAACAGATAGTTGGCTTGTTTCTGTCAACTTTCTATTTTATGATTCCTCTCCTCTTATAAATTCTTGTTTCCTCTACATTTCTTATTTTAGTAATATTTTCCTGGCTTCTTGTCACTTTTATTTTGTTTCTCCTTGTTTTGGCAATGCACAACACTACAAGAAATTGTCGCTTTACCTACGAAAACATTGCCCGTAGGTAAGAATTAGTAGGTAAATGTTACATTCACCTACTCGTTATACCTACTAATTTAATCATTCGTAAGTAAAACTATCAATACCTACGAAGTGCCTACGAATTCACCTCCGTAGGAAATTAAATTGTTACATCAATGTGTAATCTCATTCAATAAAATAAAATGATGGATGTTAATAATATTAATAATCAATTATTTATTAATATTAAAAAAGTATAAAATAATAAATAAATATAAAAAATGTATAATAGATATAATAAAAAGAGTAATATAATAATACAAATATTTTAATATTTATATGAATATAAATAAGATATTAATATTAATAAAATTATTTAAATAATAATTAAGTATAATATTAAATATATATAAATACAATAATATAATAACAAAATTTATTTAGTGATAATTTAACATTACTTTATAATATGTAATCTAATAATTATATTAATTTTTTAAAATGTAATAATATATAATTTAATATTTTTTCATAATTAAAATAATGTATTAATATTAATAAAAATTTAATATCATAAATAACTATATATAAGTACAAAGAATATTTTACAAATTTATGTATATATATATTTCTTGTATACTCAATATTTTAATATTTATAATATCCATATTACATAAATATTTTAACCTAAAATAGTTTAATCTAAAATATTTTAAATAATAAAATAATTTAACCTCCCTCCTGACCGGCGCCCGCCTTCAACTTTCCCCAATACCGCCGGCGCCCGCCTTTAGCCCGTCAGCCCGGCGCCCACCTTCAGCTCTCCCACCCAACCGACGCCCGCCTTCAGCCCCAAGCCTGCCTTCAGCTCTCCCTCCCGACCGGCGCCCGCCTTCAGCCCCAAGCCCGCCTTCAGCTCTCCCTCACCGATTGGCGCCCACCTTCAGCCCCAAGCCCGCCTTCAGCTCTCCCTCCCGACCGGCGCCCGCCTTCAGCCCCAAGCCCGCCTTTAGCTCTCCCTCACCGACTGGCGCCCGCCTTTAGCACTCCCTCCTGACAGCACCACCCTCTACACAGCACGCCTTCGTGTCTCCCTCCCGACAGCACTGCCCTCTACACAGAGGAACGCCTTCGAACCCTCGACAGCATCGCATGCTACAACACCCTCCTCCGTGCTTCTCCTCCTCTACAACACTGCCTTCGTGTCTCCCTCCCGACAGCAGCACCGCCCTCCAAACCCTCGACAGCACCACCCTCCCTCCCGATAGCACCGCGCTCTACAGCACCGCCTTCGTCTCTCTCCCGATAGCAACGCCTTCGTGTCTCCCTGTCGACAACACCGCCTTCGTCTCCCTCCTGACAACACCGCCTTCATGTCTCCCTCTCTACAGCACTGCCCTCCAAACCCTCCTCTGTGCTTCTACTCCGCACAAACAACTTCGAACCCTTGACATTGCCTCCTCTTTTCTCGGTTGCATCTTCAACCGTCGACATTGCCTCCTCTGTGCCCTAGGCCGGCCCGCAGTTAGTTATTCTGCGGACGGAGGAAGAGGAAGCCGTTAGTGATGGCAGAGGAGTTGGTATTTTCCACGGGTTCTTGGAAGAGGTAAGCCCATCGTAAGATGTTGTTAAAATAAGTATTCTCTTATTACCTTGTTGTTTAACTATATTACTAACATATTTGCATTTTGATGTATCAGGTGATAGGTGGGATTAGGAATCACTGTTTGAAGATTGAAGAAAATGAGGTAACACATTTATACATCAGATTTTATTCTGATGTATCAGGTGATAGGTGGGATTAAGAAGTCTATTTTCAACAATTTGCTGTCAAGTAATGTGTACTTAGTTTCCTATTTTGTTAGGTGATTCCTTTGTTATTCTTTAGACGTCTTACTCATGATTTTCAACTATTAGATCTTTTTATGTGCAGCAATTATTCATCTAGGTTCTTGCTATCATTCTCTCTTCATTTTTAGTTGCCACATGACCGAAGTCAGCCTTTAGTTATAACTGCTTTGTCCCCAAACTAATTACTAATCTTTTTATGTGATGACATGAGTAGAAATTAGACCTACCTATGGATCATGTGACTTGTACAGTTCTTAAGTGTGAAACTTTTGTACCAAATTGTAATTAATTTTTATCTCTTGCTTTGTAGTGATATGGATTGGAGCTGGATGGATTTGCCAAAAAATGTGATGGGTTACTATGATGGTGTTGACAACTTTATAAAATTTGCATATGCAAATATGCCTTCGAGTCATAAGATTAGATGTCTATGTGTGAATTGAACATGTATGAATAAATTTGAGAAGGATGTTGTTACACAACACCTTTATATAGATGGTGTTATAAAGGACAAAAAATTTTGGAAATTTTATGGCGAATGATCAAGTCATGAAAACCTCCAAGAGAGTTGGGTCGATTCAAACATGCATTAGATGTTAGATGATGTCTTTCATGTACTTACTGATGACAGAGCGCATGATAAAGATTTTAAGAGCTTTTTTGACATGCCGAATGATGTTAACCAACCTGTTTATCCCAGATGCAAAAATTTTAGCAAACTTTCATTTCTCATTAGGTTGATTAATATTAAATGAATGAGTGGTATGAGTAATAAAATTTTTGATATTCTGTTGAAGCTATTAATTGAGGTGCTACCAGATGGGTCATCATTACCACCATCCTTTTATAAGATCAGGAAAATACTTGACCAGCTAGGGTATGGTTATAAAAAGATACATGTATGTCTGAACTATTGTATCTTATTTTGGAAAGAGCATGATACGTCTGAATATTGTCCAAAATGTGGAGAATCCTGATGGAAGTCAAACAAGTCAAGTAGTGTGGTAAAAAAGAAAAGGGTACCTCAATAGGTTCTTCGTCATTTTCCACTCATTCCATGTTTGAAGAGACTCTTCACATGCTTTAAAACATCTGTGAGTATGAGATGGCATGAAGAGGAACGTGAAGAAGATGGTATCCTAAGACATCCAGCTGATTCGGCTTGTTGGAAACAACTAGATGCCATTGATGATTTTGGGTTAGAATGTCGGAATGTACGACTTGGACTGGCGAGTGATGGGTTCAACCCTTAAGGAAACATGAATGTCACTCATAGTACATGGCCAGTGTTAGTTGTTCCTTATAACTTACCACCTTGGGAGTGTATGAAGAGTACAAATATTTTGTTTTGCCTTCTAATTTCTGGCCCGAAAGGTCCTGGTAACAAAATTGATGTCATTTTGCAACCGCTTATAGTGGAACTTGAAATTCTTTGGCACGGTGTAGAAACATATGATGCAGCTAAATGTGAGCAATTCCATCTACGTGTAGCATTATTATGGACTATTAACGATTTTCCAGCATATGCATACATGTCAGGTTGGAGTACAAAAGGTCGATTGGTTTGCCCTAATTGTAATAAGGACACCTCTTCAAGTTGGTTAGAATGTAGTGGAAAATTTTGTTACATGGGTCATCGCAGATAGCTAGCAAACAAAGATAAGTTTCTAAAAATGAGTAAACAATTTGATGGTCATGAAGAATGGGGTGACAAGCCATCGGCGTTATCTGGACTTGAAATAATACAACAACTAGATGATTTTAATTCACACGTTGCAAAATGTCTTGAAAAGAAGAAATTCAAGAGGAAAAGAAAAAGTAAGGAGGATGATAATAAGTATCTAGGGTGGAGGAAGATGAGTATTTTCTTCAGGTTACCATATTAGAAATCTTTATTGCTTCGCCATAATTTAGATTTGATGCACATTGAGAAGAATGTATGCGAGAGTATAGTAGGCACCCTTCTCTCGATTGAAGGGAAGAATAAAGATGGGCTGAAAGCTCGTCAAGACTTACAAAAGATGTGCATTCGAGAATCTCTTCACCCACAAGAAGTTGGGCTAGGTAGGATAGTGCTACCACCTGCCCAATTCACATGTAGTAAGAAAGAAAAAGAAACTATCTTCAAATTATTTCGATCTGTCAAGGTTCCTGATGGTTACTCCTCAAATATTGCAATGCGATTTGTCAACAAAGATAAAAAGTTATGAGGGTTGAAGACTCATGACTACCATGTCATTATGCAACAATTACTTCCAATTGCTGTTAGAGCAATCCCAAACAAAAATGTTTCTTCATCACTAAGTGACATTTGTCAATTTTTCTTAAACATTTGTTCAAAAGTTGCTTCTGCTGAAGACTTCTACCAACAAGGCTTAGATGTTGCAAGGACATTATGTCATCTGGAGATGATATTTTCTCCAAGTTTCTTAGATATAATGGTTCATTTAATTATTCATTTAGCAGATGAGACTAGGATTGCTAGACCAATTCAGTATAGATGGATGTACCCATTTAAGAGGTATTACTTTCACTTATACATTTAATTTTGTCGATTGATTGAAATCAATGTTTATTTCTACTAACTCTTCAGGTACCTGGCCAAATTAAAATCTTATGTGAGGAATCAGACATACCCTGAAGGGTCAATTGTTGAAGGATATGTTATATCTGAAATAATGATATTTGCATCCCTATATTTAAATGATGATGTGGAGACATGGTTAAATAGACCACGACGACAAGTGGAATATCATCCAAAGGTGGTAGAGGAAGGATGGGAAATTTTCATGGAGACTTGTCATCCATGTGGAGCATCTAGGAATAAAAGACTACAAAGAAATGATTTGTTGCAAGTACATAACTATATAATATTCAATTGTACAGCTTTGAACTAGTACGCAAAGTAAGTTTAAATTTGATTTTTTAATTTTAGAGTATAACAAATATATATGAATATGCAAACTAATCATCTTCAATTTAGGGATCATGTCACTGAACTTAGAGAGATGTACCCTGAGTTGAATGAAAGCGAGGTTGAGCATATTCATACATCTAAATTCAGACAATGGCTAAAAGCTAAGGTAATTATTATGTTTGTATGTTATTATGTTTGTGGTAGGATGTGGCGATATTTTTGTAACATGCATACAATTTCTTTGTTTTCATTAGGTGCTTAAGCTACAAGAGTTGACTAGGGGAGACATGTCATCTTATCTTATTTGGGTTAAAGATCTACCGCTTGATGTGGTTAAGAAGTATGAATCATGTATAGTTAATGGATTTAGATTTCACACAAGAAAGGTTGAACAACAACAAGTTACTCAAAAATCCGGCGTTGTATTGACTGTAAGTGAACCTTTAAAGTCCTGGAACATGGAGGAAAATGTTACCTACTATGGTGTGGTTGATGAAATTTTTGAAGTTGACTACTATGGTCATATGAGGATAGTGTTGCTTAAGTGTGATTGGGTAGATGTGCATCGAGGGGTGAAACATGATGGACCTCTTGTTCTGGTGAATCTAGCATGTAAGTTAAGAACAAATGAGCCTTTTATCTTGGCATCACAGGCAGAACAAGTTTGGTATGTAGAGGACCCAAAGAATGCTGGTTGGTTTGTTGTTCGTAAGACGATCCCACATGATTTTTAGAGCTTAACAAATGATAATTTCAAGGAATGTGATGAATTCCTAGATATTCAAGCCACACCTCATGAGAAAACAACAATAAATCTCAATGACAATGATTTGGATGAAATGCTTGTTCGTAGGTTAGATATAGATGCCATCGAAGTGTGATGTAAGTTGCCTTTATATGATCATTTCATTTATAATGTCATATTTATATGATGACTTTCATTTATAAATTATCCTTTATCAATTACTGAAATTTGATTGTTGTGTTTTATGCAAACAGGGGAAAGAAGGTTATGGAGGCTTTGTCTTTTAAATCAGACGGTGGAAGCTCTAAGGATTCAAAGGAAAAAGGTTTGTGGGGTCTAGGTAATTCATCCAACCCATCACAACCGAAGAAGATGAAGCACAATGATGACATCTACGATATGCCAAAGGCACTGCAGAAGTTGGATTCTAACTTGTTTCAGCAATTCATGGAGTAAGTTTTCTAGAAAACATTTTATTTGGCAGAATTTATAGGCCTGCACCCTATTTTTGTGTTAGTTCAATGTACCTGATAACATGTTAGAAACCTGTTTAGTCAACAAAAAGGAAGAGGATACACTGTCTTGGTATGTATGGATTTAGTTAAAAATAGGTGACTCCAGACTGTTTCCATCCCAATCCAAAATGTCATCAGATGTATGAGTTCATAGGACTACACCCTATTTTTATATGTGTTAATTCAATGTATCTGACTCCAACATGAAGGACCTGTCGCGTTCAGTCAAATCTGATAGCATGTTAGAACCCTACTTATTTCGTGATGTTCCTTATACGACATAAGCAAAGATATCTTTTGCAATATAGATACTTGAAAAAAAAGGAAACTACCGGTTGTAGAGTAGTATTAAACAAGCACAATTAGTTGCTTGGAGGAGGGTTACGAGGGTAAAATCCTATTGTGCAATATTTGTTGTAAGTTTAAGGGGGGGGGGAATTGTAAATGTTTTCTTCAAGTGTACTGGAGTAAGAGCTATGTGGAATGCCTCTCATACATGCCATGGTTGTTGAGAACTTTTGTCTTATCATTAGAGTGTCGTTTGGTATGCTGTAAAATATTGTAAATGATTTTTTTCTCATGTTTGGTGTGTAGAAAGTAGGTACATTTTAGAAAGAGATTATAGGATAACTTGTTTTTAAGTATTTCAATTTGTCCCTCAAACTACTGTAAACCAAAATTGATGATTTTATAATCAATTAATTAGGATGCAACAGACTTGCTTTAGATTAATTGTCCCCTGTATCCTACTTACATAACTTCTTCAATTAGGGGGTGTTTGGTACTGGCCAAATTTGGGATAGACCTGGCATCCCCTTCACCCGATCTACTTGTTAGGATTTTTTCTTCAAGTTTCTGGATAAAATTTGAATATGGTAATAGCTATCAACAACATCGCTCTTAACCTGTCATGCAACAGTTACCAGTGGCTTAAAGTGTGAAGATTACATATCTGTTTTGATTGTGTTTTTTATGTAGATTGTAAATTTGAGGAGCAATAATACATATACTTGAAAAAAAAGGAAACTACCAGATGTATAGTATTAAATAAGCACAGTTAGTTGTTTGGAGGTTGTTATTATTTATCTACTATGGAATCTTACATATTTATTTTTTTTTCTTTTGGTGCAGAGGTGCTTCTTGTCTAGAATCAGATTGTTAAGAATATATGGATCGTTGGTGACTTACAACTTTGTATTAATTTTATGTGTTTTATGCAATAGTTGACTTTACTTATTCACATGTTCCTCACATTTGTTGTAATTGTTTGGACAGATGGCACTTATCAGCAAGTGACAGAACTTATGGTCTATGAGGATGTGTTATGTGTGAATTAGAATCCTTTGGCTTTACTTATTCATCTAACCATTTATCGTTGAAATTTTGTAGCCACATGTGGGATCAACTTCAAATGACCCACAAAATAAATGCCACCGTAGTACATTGTTTGTTGTTTTCTATGTATCTTAATGGTAGGAATAGGATTATAGAAGTACTTAGGGATCGAGAAGTGTTCTCCGTGACATATGTCATTGTCCCCATAGTTGATGGGTAAGTCATAATTAATAGGGCATTTCACTCTAAGGTGGGCTATTTTCTTTCTAAGTTACAATCAATTTATTATAAGGGACACTGGAGACTGTTAATATTTTGTAACTTGGCAAATTCCTTTGACTCTGAGTTTGGACCGTGTACAATTATGTTGGACTCTCTTCACATGACTGAGCCACAAAGGCAAGAGCTAACAGTTAGAAGGTAATGTATGAGTTCCACTTTCAATTTCATCATTCGTACATCTACATTCATAGAAGAGTATGTTTTTTCTTCAGGTTTTTGAAAGAGTTATATGAGAGTGATGGTAAATTGGTCAGCAAGAAGAGTTTGGCGTCCATTCCATACTATATACCTTCGCTATGCATTTAATGGTTTATGAGTATTCTATTTTATTTATAATAATTTAATTACTTGCATTGTTTGAGCATTTGCTTCATCTAGGTTCCACAACAAAGGGATGGATTGGAGTGTGGGTTTTTCTCACTCTATTTCGCCTACCTTTTCATAAAGGGTGCCTCACAGGCCTTTTCTCGGTCTTCGTACCCATATTTTGTACACACTATGAACTCAATGTCTCCTAGAATATAAAATATTATTTAAATTCTTCTGTTCATGAGGTATTTAACATTTTTTCTTGTAGATGACAGAAGATTGGTTTCCAGTATCCAATATTGACACTTTTATTGTCAAAGTTTTAAAATATGGTCGAAATGGAGGCTGCTTGATCTCCTCTGCATCATCTTCCATACCATCCTCTACATCCTCCAGTGATAAGAACGCAGATGTTGAAACAGGGGACCAGAATACCGAAGACAAAATAGTGGCGAATTCTGCTCCTCCAAAGAAAACTCGGGGTTGCACATACTGCCATGATGTGCAGGCATTGGAGGATGAGAAACTGATTGTTGTTGAATGGAATGAACTTGGACAGCCGATTGAGACCGGTGGGAGGTCACTAAGGACCTTTTTGAGGACAGTTGCAAAGAACTGTGAGAAATGCCCGATCAATGTGGCATCTTGGGATAAGATGCCACAATCAAATGTGAACGACATATGGGCATTTATCAAGGTAAATTGAATAATTATCTTGTCTCGGTATCTTATAGTTATGTATGTAACCTGTCAATGACTACCAAACAACATACTTTTAATTTTTTTCTAGAGAAAATACGATGTTGATGACGGAGATGAATTACAAAAGATGTTTATAATGAAAGATCTTGGGATGAAATGGAAATATCATAAGTATTCACTTAGGAAGAAGTATATAAATGACAAAGAGCCACCTCAAGGATTGCACATTACCCCTGAAATGTGGGAGTCAGCAAGGACAGCCTGGACTTCTAATGATTTCTAGGTAAACTGTTATTTTCATCATAAGTATTCATAATTTGTGCATTACATTACTATATCTTGTGAATTGTAACTTGTAGAGGAAGAGTGAGGTGAATCAGAAAAATAAGAGCTTTCAAAAGATCTTTCATTGTGCTGGAATTCAGACATATGCAGATATCCGAACAAAAGAGGTTAGTACCAACTATTTTATGCATTATAGATGTTTAATGTTAATTCTTAAATGCCCATAACTGTTAAAATTTCAGAAGTTGTAAACTGGTAAAGAGGTGGACAGAACAGACATCTTCATCATTAGTCATACCAAAAAGGATGGCAAGGCTGTCAACGATGAATGTGCTATAGCAATCGTAAGCATATACTGAACCACTGTGAGAACCTCATTTTTTCGTCTTTATTTTAATTTTCGAAAAGATTTTTTGCATCTCCTTTGGACTACTTAGGAAAATAGGTATTAACCTATAAATGTATTAAATAGTCCGACGATACATTTAAAATTATTCGAACCGAGGTTCGGGTTCTTTGAAAAATTTGATTTTTGACCCCTCTCCGCCGGATGGTGCGAATACCCGACGTTAACTTACATCGAGCAAGTACTCGAACGCCCTTGATTAACCACCATAGCAATCGATTTGGTAGAGAGTGCACATCCATACAAAACAATAAACTAGAGGGCCGTAAGCCTTGCAGGCCCGATGAGATGCGAACACGTTGCGTTACGTTTGGTTGACGTTGATTTTATTTGATTAAGACGTGATTTTACCAATTGATTTAAATTTTATTTTTCAAGTTGTTTATTTTTTTAATTTTGTTCCATCCATTAATGTTTTGATTTAGTGGGTTGAGTTTGATTTATTTGTTTAGTTGGATTTCAATTTGATTATGATTTTGTTTTGAGTTTAAAGTTTGATTAAAGGAATTAGGTGTGCTATGATTTGAGATTCAATGGTTAACGGATTAATTAAGATTATTTAATTGTATATGTTGCTTTTTGTTGTGATGTTGATTTAAGTATGTTCAATGTATTTTAAGACTTTGATTAAGTTGTTTAAGAGTATTTTGTGTTATTTGAAATTTATCTTAAGAACTGTTTTTTTTTGTTTACGTACTGTTTTGATGGATTTTTAATGTATTGGAGTTTGTTTATTTAGTTGTATTTGATGTTATTTAATTATCACTTGATTTAAGGAATTTAGTTGCATGCGTTGCGTATACCTTAGTTTGATTTTTGAGTTGTTTAAAAGTCTGATTTTTATACTTCAGATTTAATGAGTGTTTTTTATTTATTATTATTTTTATCTTATTTATTTAATTTGAGTTCGCATCCCATCCGATCTGTCGAGCTAACGATCGGTGCTCAATTGAACATCACAGCTTCATTTCATTGAAAGATGGGGTGAAGTACATCGGTGTACAATGTGATTGATCCTTCCCCCAATATAGGTTTATCTTCACTACTTTGGGAAAATTTTGGCATTACGACGGCATGCTGGCTATTTTTCCAACTTAGTGAAAATTTACCCATCCAAGATAGCCAGCCTTAGCTTAGCCATATTGGGGGAAGGATCGACGGCTACGGGATTCATGCCCGCGCCTCCGTCCGGGTCGCCAGCTACGGGATGCATGCCCGCGTCTCCGCCCAAGGTGGAGTTCCCCGCTAGGGGTGAATCTCCTTAATTTAATATTGCTTTCGCATTCTGAATTTTTTATTTAAGTTTTTTTTGTTTGTCAAAGCCTTTTAGGCTTGCTGCGAGTTGAGTTGGCCGAGTCGAGACGACCCTCCGGCGGTCCGGCAATCCCTTCCACATTTGCGCTTCTTCCCGGAAGCTCCGCCTCTACTGCATCTCCGGCGGCGGGATCTTTGTGTATGACTTGCCGAGCAAGTTCAACCAGGACCTCATGGAGCGCAGCCGCGATCTGCTGCCGTGAACGGACCTCTGCCCTTACCTCGCCAACGACGGCAAGGGGGAGGCGGTGCCCAGCCTCGGCGGCGGGTGGTACTGGACCCATCGCACGCCACGGAGCCGATCATCCACCGGCGGGCCCTGAGCCACCCCTGCCGCGTGCACGACCCCGGAGAGGCCCGGCTCTTCTACGTGTCCTTCTACGGCGGGCTCGACATCCTCCGGTGGCACTTCCAGAACGCCTCCACGGCGGCGAAGGACGCGCTCGGCTCGGGACTGGTGTGATGGATGGAGGAGCAGCAGAGCAGCTGATGGGCGAGGAACCAGGGGAGGGACCACATCTTCGTGCTGGGCAAGATCTCCTGGGATTTCCGGCGGCGGTCCGGCGACTCCTGGGGGAGCGACGTCCTGGATCTTCCCGGATGCGAAGCCCTTCAAGTTCCCGATCAAGCGGCAGCCATGGCTGGACAACGACATCGGCATCCCCCTTGCCACCCACTTCCATCCCCGGTCCGACGACGACATCGCCGCCCGGCAGAGAAGGTCGTGAGCTCCCCCGGAAGCACCTCGTCGCCTTCGCCGGCGCCGGCCGCCCGGGATCGGAGGACAGCATAAGGTCGGCGCTCATCGAGCACCGCACCGCGGCGGGGGCCACCGCGAGTTCCTCGACCGCGGCCGGGGGCTGCTCGGAGCCGGAGAGGGTGACCGGGCTGTTCCCGCGGTCGGAGTTCGCTTGCGGCCGCCGGGGGACAGCCCGACGAGGAAGTCCGTGTTCGACGGCCTGGTGGCGGGGTGCATCCCGGTGCTGTTCGACCCCTTCACGGCGTACTACCGGTACCCCGGCGCCTGCCGGAGGCCCGCCGGAGGTACTCGGTGTTCGTCGACAAGGACGAGCTGAGGGCGTCGAAGAAGGTGGACCTGGTGGGGAGGCTGCGGCGGATACCGGCGGAGGAGCGGGAGGATATGAGGAGGTACATCGCCTACCAGCTCGTGCCGACGTTGGTCTACGCCGACGCCGCGGCGGAGCTGTACCGGTTCGACGACGCCTTCGACGTGCTTTCTTCGCTTCTTCCTTGGTGCGCTCCTCTGCTCGGGCGAACCAGAAGATGCCGCCTTCTTCTCTCCACCGGGATCCTTCTTTTCCCTCTTGCCTCGCTTCCCCCCGTGCGACCCCTCCTCTCCTCCTTTTATTGTTAGACTATCCCTCTTTCAAAACAGGCCGCGGCGGCGGCTGGCTTTCCACCGGAGCGCTTGCCGCAATCACCCCCTTCCCTTTTCTTTACGGTGCTCGATTTGATCTGCACTAGTTTTAGAAAGATCCTCGCAACAGGAAGAGGCTCGTGTGCGTAAGACTGGCGTGCGAGGATATGGCTGCCACCTGCCTATTTCTATTTTTTTCTTCCCCCTTTCCTTCTTTTCAGCTGTGAAAATAGCAGATAAGGTCCGGACGACCCCTCCTCCACTACGTGACTTGCTCTTGGGATTGGATTGTAGGGATCATGAAAAATGGGCCTGCACCAGACTAGGACACGGGAGCTGGCTGTGGACCTGCGGTTGGCTATTTTTCTTATTCATGGAATAGATAAATAGGCATTTGGAGAGCATGGACCTAAATGGGTTACGGCCCCCTAATTGGGCCTTGGCGAAGGCATGACATCTTTAAACAAAAATGATATTAACTTATTGAATTGGAATATTAACTCTCTATATTTTTTAAAATGAAATTGAGTGTTCACAAATGCCCCCCACGGGCAATTCTGTGGAGGTGTGAGTTGACGTTGGCAACGAATGTCGACATAGAATCGCCTGTGTAGATCGGCACTTTACTTCTCACCCACTACCAAAAGGCTGGTCGACTTGACGTTGCTTCGTTGTCTTAAGAATCGGGAAGGGCTTGGGCCCTCAGACGTGACTGACTTTCTCCATTTTCCATTCATCATTCATTTTTTTTATCCCTTCATTTTTTTTCTCTTTTTCTTTCATTTTTTTCTCTATTTTTTGTTTTCCCTCTCTTTCCCTTTTTTTTTGAACTTCCAACTCAAGTTTATTTTTCTCCCTCTTCCATTATTTCATCTCTCTTTTTCTCTCATTTTTTTTTGCATGACTACATGGAGCTTCTCTTCTATTATTGCCTTTTTTTTGCATGGCTACGAGGAGCTTTGCTTCTATTTCTGCATGTTTTTTTGCATCGTTGCGAGGAGCCATTAGCTACGTGGACCCCGTCAAACAATGAAGAAGAAAGCAAGGGACGCCACAATTCTGCTTTCTTCATCCTTCATTTTTTTTATGTTGTCCTTCCTCTCTCTCTTTCTTTTTTTTACTTTTTATTTCTCTCTTTGTTTTTTTTTTTCGTCCCTCTGCCACGAGGTCTGCTTATTCTCACCATTACGTTCATTCGTTGTTGTCCCTGAACCTGCAAGGGGGGAGTCGTTGTTACTCGCAGCTGTCGGTGCTACTGTAGAGACCGGCAGGGCTGCCATTCATGCCGAGTGGGGCATGTTGAAGTCGACGATGCCTTCTTCTTCTTCTTTTTTTGTTCTAGCTGGTTCTTCAACTTGCATGTCCTTGGATCAAGAAGGGCTTGGGCCCTTAGAGGTAACCAATCTTCATCATCTTGAGGTTGACCATTTATCTCCTCAGACACATGTTCTTTGATTTTCATTTGGTTTGTTGTCCTGCCCATAGTTCTTGTCACAGACCAGATTTGGTTTGCTTTTCGCCGGTGGGACAAGAATTTTTGACGAGCTTCATGGCTGCAACATGTTCCTCCATTCTTTGTTCTCTTTCTGTGTTTGTTTATTTTTTTCTTTTTTTTGCCTTCCCTTTTTTGTCTTCTTTTTTTCACTCTTTCTTTTCTTTTTCTCCTTTTTTTCTTTTAGTGTCTTCTTTTCTTTCTTCTTTTTTTCTATCTATTTTTTTTCTTCTTCTTTTTTTATCTCTCTCTTTTTTTCTATCTTTTTCTCTTCTTTTTTTTTTCTATCTCTCTCTTTTTTTTCTTCGTTTTCTCTTCTTTTTTCGCAGGGAATTGAGGCTTCCCTCAAACCGTATATAGATGATAATGTCGAATTAGATTAGGTATGGATTTCATCCTAATCTATAGACCGTGATGTGTGTCTGGGTCTTGAGAAGTATTGGAGTCCTAAGGATGAGTTCTCTCTCTTTTTCCTTAGGTCCCGAAGGAGCTATGTGGCCTTAGGGAAAGGTTGGATGCCCTGAAGAAGCTGTAACGACCCTAAGGGCGAATCCAAAGGAGCTGTGATGGCTCTAAGGATAAGTTTTTGGGTTCCAAAGGTGCTGTTATGGCCCTGGGGAAAGGTTTGATACCCTGAAGAGGCTGTAATGGCCTTAAGGGTGGATCCAAAAGAGCTGTGACGGCTCTAAGGATAGGTTTTTGGATTCCAAAGGTGTTGTTATTGCCCTGGGGAAAGGTTTAATGCCTGAAGGAGCTGTTGTGGCCCGAGGGGCGGATCCAAAGAAGCTGTGATGGCTCTGAGGATAGGCTTTGGGTCCGAAGGAACTGTAGTGGTCCTAAGGATAGGTTTTGAGTCCGAAGGAGCTGTAGTGGCCCAAAGGATGTGTCTGAATTCCAAAGGTGCTATTGTGGCCCTAAGGAAAGGTTTAATGCCTGAAGGAGCTGTTGTGGCCCGAGAGGCGGATCCAAAGAAGCTGTGATGGCTCTGAGGATAGGCTTTGGGTCCGAAGGAACCGTAGTGGTCCTAAGGATAGGTTTTGAGTCCGAAGGAGCTGTAGTGGCCCTAAGGATAGATCCGAAGGAGCTGTGATGGCCCAAAGGATGTGTTTGAATTCCAAAGGTGCTATTGTGGCCCTAAGGAAAGGTATGATGCCCGAAGAAGCTGTAATGGCCCTAAGGGGCAGATCCAAAGAAGCTGTGATGGCTCTGAGGATAGGCTTTGGGTCCAAAGGAACCGTAGTGGTCCTAAGGATAGGTTTTGAGTCCGAAGGAGCTGTAGTGGCCCTAAGGATAGATCCGAAGGAGCTGTGATGGCCCAAAGGATGTGTTTGAATTCCAAAGGTGCTATTGTGGCCCTAAGGAAAGGTATGATGCCCGAAGAAGCTGTAATGGCCATAAGGGTGAATCCAAAAAAGCTGTGACGGCTCTACGGATAGGTGTTTTTGCTAGACCATCAAGATCGGATTGATCGGGATGGTGAGAATTTCAAGTGTGATTGGGTCTGAATAGACACAAGTCATAGAGCTTTGTAGCACCATAACCGAAATGGTTAAAATGGTGCATATTGCTTGAAATTGCTATGGTCGAGAGGACCTTAAATGGCAATACTGTGTCGAGGGGTTGAAACGGGATTTTTCCCTATGTCCCTTCTAAGGTGGGTTGTGGGAACTTCCCCCAAATTTTATAGGCGGGAGGTGGTCTTCCTCGTTGCCTCAGGTATGGTCTCCCCAGCATATTTCTACTACCAGGTAGATGTGCCTATGGGAGCCGTTTCGTCATCGGCAACTCGAACCTCCTCCCTAATAAAATTAGGGGGAAGAACCAACCCAACTCGTCAAGTTGAGGGCTCATCCTCGTATGATTGATTGATTTTTTTTTATCAACCTGACTGCCCTCTGCAGAGTTTTCACCCAGGCTGACCCCCTTTATGTTTTGCATGTGCGCCTCTTTGCGAGGTTTTCACACAGCGGGGTTTATCCAATTTTGCTCGAGGTGCCCTCTCGGGTTTTCACCTTGACCGGATTTTATTGACACTTTTACCCTCAGCCGACTGTTGTGTTTAGTCAACCAAGTCCGTTGGGCCTCTCTATTTTTAGCCCAGTTTCTTCTTCTCTTTTTTTTTTTTTTTTTTTCAGAGTGTGGCATTCAACCCCCATCTTTGAGATAATTCACTCCGGAATTCATGATCTGGAGCATAATATCTCTTGATGTGCTTGCCGTTGAGTGGTGGGAATGGAGCCTTCCCTTTGCTATCTATCACTGCATAGGCACCCCCTTCAAAGACCCGGTCGACGACATAGGGACCAAGCCAATTTGGGAGGAAATTTGTTCTTGGGACGCCCCGCCATACTATCCTTCTGTTTGACCATGACAAGATCCCCTTTCTGAAAAATCCTATCCTTAACCATCTTGTCGTAAGCACGAGACATCCTCGCTTGGTAGACTTTGAGATGTTGATAAGCTTTAAGTCTTTTGCCTTCAAGTTTCTCCAATTCCATGTACCGCCTGTATACTTCGTCGGGTTCATCAGATGGAAGACCATGGTGAACCGCAACCCGATACGATGCCAACTCTCCTTCCACTGGTACCACTGCTTCGCTCCCATAGACCAAAGAGAAAGGGGAGCAACCTGTAGGTGTTTTATACACTGTGCGGTATGCCCAGAGAGCTTCCTGCATCTTTTCGTCCCAGCTGCACATCTTACTTCTGACTACCTTGACCAAAAGCTTGCAAAGAGTTTTATTGAAGGCTTCTGCTAGGCCATTTGCCTGTGGGTTATAAACAGTGGACGTTCGCCAGTCAATGTGGAATTTGGCCACCAGCTTGTATATTGTCTGATTTCTAAATGGTGTCCCGTTGTCTGACACAATCCTACTTGGAACACCGTACCTGTAAATGATATTTTTCCGAATGAAGCGGGATACCACTTCGCCTGTGACCTCCCTAGCTGCTATGGCCTCAGCCCATCTGGAGAAATAGTCTGTGGCAGCCAAAATGAATTTACAACCCCGAGATGATGGTTTGAAGGGGCCGACTATATCCATCCCCCATTCGGCAAAGGGCCATGTCGGTGTAGTGGGGTGCAACTGTGTGTGCGGGCGCCTGGGGATGGTCCCGAAAGCCTGACATTCATGGCACGCTTTGGCGAACTTGTCGCAATCAGCAAACATACTTGGCCAATAGTAGCCCTTCAACTTAATGGCAATTTTCATTTTTAGCCCAGGTTGATGAGCTCCACATAGCCCGCTG
This sequence comes from Cryptocoryne crispatula var. balansae, assembly GCA_036172225.1. Taxonomy (NCBI): domain Eukaryota; kingdom Viridiplantae; phylum Streptophyta; class Magnoliopsida; order Alismatales; family Araceae; genus Cryptocoryne; species Cryptocoryne crispatula. The sequence goes on along the minus strand of CM069919.1, from coordinate 37,355,861 downwards.
TGGACCTCCTTCATGATTTGGACGGCCTCTTTCTTGGATACGCATCTAGCAAGGACACCTCTTTCTTTCTCTGGCAAGAGGCGATACAACTCCCCACCGATTAGCTGGTAAGAAATTGCCCGTCGCGTCAATTGTACACGCTCGGCACGATTTGCAGGGAGGATGCCATTCTTGACATCAATGATGGGTTGCCACCAATCAACTTCTTCGGGACCTTCCTCATTGTCTTCTACAATGTTTGCTTCCAAAGTAGTGAGACCATCATCTCGCTCACTTCTGCTCGGGAGGAGTCGCCTACGTTTGACTATGATTTCAAGTTTCCCCGCAGGCGGTAGCTTGATTACAGAAGCAAGCTTGGCCAATGCGTCAGCTTGTGAATTTTGTCCCCTTCTGACATGTTCAATGTCGAACATGTAGAACTTTTCTGATAGGCGGGTAGCCGTTGTATGATATGATACCAGCTCATTCTTACGGACCTCGAATACCCCGAGCATTTGCTGTATGACAAGCATCGAGTCTTCGAACACTTTGATGCATCGTATGCCCATGTCGAGGGCAATCTCCAACCCGGTGACGAGTGCTTCATATTCAGCTTCGTTGTTTGTATAAATCCCCTGGAGGGCGCACGACTCGTGGAGCACACCTCCCTCAGGGCTAATCAGCACGATGCCTACCCCTGCCCTTGGCCTAGTTTTCCCATTCGGCCCTTTTTCCACACTAGCTGCCCCGTCAAAGAAAAGCCGCCAATGCTTGATATTAACCTGTTGTACTTCCGGTTTTTCTTCCCTGAGTGTCTCCTCATCATGTAACTGGAGGTTGAGGGGGGACTCCTCCGGGATTGGATGAGTGGCGAGAAAATCCGCCATCCCTTGACCTTTTATCGCCTTCTGGGGGACATATTTGATGTCAAACTCCATAAGCATAAGCGCCCACTTCCCCAAGCGTCCAGTAGGGACAGGTTGCTTCAGCATGTACTTTAATGGGTCAAACTTGGAAATCAAACTGACTTCATGCGTCAGGAGATAATGCCTCAACTTCTTTGCCGCGAAGACCAAGGCTAGGCACACCTTTTCCATGGGGGAGTATTTGTGCTCAGGACCAACCAACCTTCTGCTAAGGTAATACAACGGTTGTTCCTTCCCTTCATCATTTAGCTGGGCTAGCATTGCCCCCAGAGAGACGTCGAGTGCCGTGATGTATAAAATCAGGGGACGGCCCTTGACTGGTGCCCCCAACACTGGGGGGTTGAGAAGATAACGTTTCAGTCCATCCAAGGCAGCCTGGCAGCTGTCATCCCAAAAGAATGGCGTACCCTTCTTAGCTAGTCTGGAGAAAGGCTGGCATCTACCCGAAAGGTTGGCGATAAAACGCCGGATGTAAGCAATCTTCCCTTGAAGAGACCTCAGCTCCCGTATGTTCCGTGGCGGGGGCAATTCCTGAATTGCTTTGATTTTCTCGGGGTCTATTTCGATACCCCAATACCGAACTATAAACCCTAGAAATTTGCCGCTAGATACGCCGAATGCACACTTCATTGGGTTCATCTTCAAGTTGTAGAAGTGAAGACGTTCAAAAATTGTTCGTAAGTGGCTCAAGTGGTCTTCTCGCTTCTTAGTCTTGACTACCAAGTCATCAACATAGCATTCTACCAGCTCGTGTAGCATTTCATCAAATATTTTAGTCATGGCCCGCTGGTAGGTTGCCCCCGCATTTTTTAAACCAAATGGCATCCGTTTGTAGTTGAAGATGCCTTTTGGGGTGCGAAAGGCCGTAAAAATCTTGTCTTCGTCAGACATCAGAATTTGATTGTACCCGGACGATCCATCCATAAAGGACAAAGCTTCGTGCCCCATGGTTATGTCCACCATATTTTCTGGGATAGGCAGGGGAAAGTCATCTTTGGGGCATGCTTTATTCAAGTCTCTGTAGTCAATGCATACCCGAATCTGCCCGTTCTTTTTCTTCACAGGTACAATATTTGCGAGCCAAACTGGATAAGTGCAGGGCTCGATAAAATCTACATCTCTCAACTTGTCGACCTCTGCATTGACTTTCAACTCCAAGTCTGCCCGCATCCGTCTTTGTGCTTGCTTGATTGGCTTGGCCGTCGGGAGGATGGCTAGGTTGTGGACAGCCACCTCAGGGGCTAGCCCCGGCATTTCATTGTAGGACCAAGCAAAGCAGTCCCTGAACTCATACAGTAGTTCCTTGTACCGGTTCCTTTCAACTCCAGTGAGAAGGGCACTAACAAATGTTGGCTTGGGGTTGTCCACAGTACCCAGGTTGACTTCAAGAAGGCCATCAACCGTGGCTTGGCCACCATCTTCAATCTCCTCAGGGGCTGGTCGGAGGTCCATGAATTCAATGTCATCCCCGCTTGCCTTCTCTGCACCGAAATCCTTTGATTGTTTTGAATTAGCATTAGCCGATTGGAAGGGCGGCTCTTTTTCTGCCTCGAGGTTATTGCTAAAGCTTCCCACTTGATTTCCATCATCTTCGGATGACTCTCTGTTCTGTATGCTGACCATCTCTACAGCGTAATGAACTGGCGCCTCATAATCAGAGTCGTACGCCACACCTGGGTGTCTACCATGAGTATTTCGTCCCTCCGTGGGATACCATATCCTATGGTACATCCGGGCTTTCTTCCAAGGCTGCTTCTGAGGGATCTCCATCTTCCGATACATGTGTATTATACCCGGGGCTATCCTGAGTGATGGTGCAATTGTCACTAACTGGGAGTCAGAGTGTCCCGGGTGCCCAAAACTATCTTCGCGGGCTCGTTTCTGTGACACTTTTGCCTTGTAGAAGGTGAGGTGAGGGGCGTGCGGATAAGTAACCCTGAAGGTTGTCAATTTCTCTACCGTCCGCAATTCTCGATCTTCTACTAGCCACAATAAATCTCGAGGCATACCGATGCTATCCTCGATCTCCTTGGTAATTGAATTGGTGTTGAACTGGACTGGTCGCCATTCCTTACGATACATCTGGGTGGAAGTCCCTTGTGATCTTAAGGTCAGCCTAAGCATCTTAGCCTTGACTTCGTCGATCGTGATCTCATCCTCGGATGGGTCTTCGACTACCACCTTCCCTTTTCCTTTGTTAGCTACTGACTTTGGTACAATGGCTTGAAAATACGGCATGGCATCAGCAAGATGGCACTCTGCAACTTCGAAGGGGGCTTGGTCGGCATCAACTCTGAATTGTCTCCCTTCTTTGTTGTACTTGAGGCACTGGTGGAATGTAGACGGGACGACACAGTTCGCATGAATCCACGGGCGACCCAGTAGTACTTTGTATGTGGTGTCGGCATTAATAACATAGAAGGTGGTTTTCGACTCAAGGCCTTCTATGGCTAGCTCCACTTCAACCTTGCCCAATGCCTCCTCGGAATCTTGGTTAAAACCAGATATGGTGACCCCAGGGGCTTTTTGAAGATAAGGTGTCAAGAAAAGGGCCTTGAATGTCCTTATGGGCATAAGATTGCAGGCGGAACCAGGGTCAACCATAAGCCGGTTCATCTCGTACCCATTTATTAAGCCTTTCATATATAGCGCCCTATTGTGGAAGGTGGAGAGGAACACCATGTCCTCCTCTGTGAAAGAAACAGAAGCAGCATATGCTTCGTATTGGCCAAGCTCGGCGATGTGAGCTTCATACACCGTGGGTTGTTGCGGGGATCGCTATTAGAGTCTCGCGCAACTCTTTACTCAAAGACAAAACCTCCCACAAGCTCAAATGTATGGGGAGTCTTTTTAGACGTCGAAGGACCCTATCATCAATTCTTCCTTTGACTTCTGCTTCAGGGGGGAGAAGGTTTAACAACGGATCTTCAGGCCGCTCTTCTTGTGAGTCCAGTGTTAAAAAGGGCTGAGAAGGGCTTGGGCCCTCGTCCTCCTTGGATTGTTGTTGCGCCTGAGAAGATTCGGGCTGATCAGCCTGTTGCATAGTTGTGTGGTCAAGGGCACTATCCGATGTTGTTGGCACCGTTGGAGTAGTATCAAGTGCCCTTTCCCCTTCGTCAGATAAAAGCGGACCGACATCGATCATCTGTCGTGGCGGTTGCCGGACAACGGGGGATGGCACCGGACCAGGTTCCTCACCCTCAAGGTAAATGATCTTCCCATAATATGGAGCACGACCCCCTTGCCTTCCTCGGGTGCTTCTGGTACTTCTCCGTAGGGGGGTGGGAGTGTGGTTAGGCTGCTGCCTCTGACTAACCGAGCCTTGATTTTGGTAGGAGGCCGGTGGAGCGTAGTTGACCATGTTGCAGGAGAGCTTTTGAAACTGCGCCATTAGCTCTTGAACATCTGGTTCTCTCTCGCCATCTTCCCAAAAGTTGACAACTTGTATCGTCGCCGCCTCATCGCCACTTGCCACCTTCTGCCTGAAATCAAGTAACCAATTGGTAAAGTTTTGACATCTGGTCCACTCGTCCCATGGAATGTAGTCGTCAAGAGTTGCCGGTCCCGACGGAGGCTGTGGAACATAGTCCTCGAGCTGATCAATTAACTTTTGTAATTTTTGCAACGACGTCGGCTCCTGGAGCTGGGCTTCCATTTCTTGTTGATGCTCTTCCTCACGCTTTGCTTTTCTTTTCTCAGCCTTTCTCTAGTTTTTAAGTAACCTTCTCAAATGGGCGGCGTTGGAGGGTCCACGTGGCGGGGCCACCCGTTTATTATGCTTTTGGATAGGTGCGGACTCAGTCGCCTGCTTCTCGGCTCTCCGACGGGCCGCTTCTACCTTGACTTGGGCTTTCTCCTCCCGAGTGGGTACTGTCTTCCATGGACGCTTGGGGTCTTCTTTCATGGCCTCGATTTCTTCTAGGAGCCAAGCCTCTTCTCTTACATCACTCACCTCGGACTCTTGGGTAACTGCTTGACTACTGGGGTCTTCATTGGGGTGTGCAGAACCTTGCGAACTCTCCCCAGTTTCGAACCTCCTTCATGCTCTGTTCTCCGGAGTGGCATGGATGACGTAAGAAGAACCAGCCGGGCCCATGTTGACGTGGGGGCGCGGTGGTTGAATCAAATAACGGCCTAGACATAAGACTTCACTCCTAACCAAGTCCTCCAGGTGTCCCTTGACGGCTCGACAGTTCTCAATTGTATGATTCTCCGTGTGGTGATAACCACAACCACCTCTCGGGAATGAAAGGATGTGATGTTCCCTGCCAAAGCATGGTTCTATCAAATTTCTTCTTGCGGCCAATTCATACAACTGCCGCGTCATCCCTTGGGGGAAGGAGTATCGTGTATATGTAGAATATCGGGGGCGTTTCCTTGGTCGTCTCTCTCTCGGCCTTCTGTTGGGAACCACCGCGGAGCTCCCGTCAGACTCTTCCGGCTCAGGATCATCCCTACTCAGATTATCCCATACATCGTTTGGTTGGTCTACTGTCTGCTCGGGCGGAGGGTGTGAACCAGCACTTGAAGCCCCCTGAAGATTGGGTTGAGGCGGGCATATTTCTTCCTCGGTCACCTCTCCAGTCATCAACTCAGTTATATTGGCCATAGTGGCCATGATGTCAGCTTCCTGTGTGCGTACACCTCACTCTAAACTTTTCAAGCATTGAACAAACTCTGGAGGCCATCCGATATACCTCGGGATGAGCTATCCGTGATGAATCTACCCGTGGCCGTGGAGGATGGGCTGACCCAGCTACCGGGTGTGACGGCCGGTACTGCACCATGTTGACGGCAAAATTTTTTATCGGCCCCACCGTGTAATGAGGTTGCGGTGGGTTGACTAACTGTTTCCCCAAGCCAAGGACCTTGTCATGGATCCTGGTTTCGACAATGTCCTTGAATTGATAGCAATCTTCAATGACGTGCCCCAATATCCTATGGTAAGGACAAAAGTTGCCCTCCCCACTCCTGTCGGCATCCTCGGGGCGCTTACTCTGGGGCAAGCTAATCAAGCCGTTCTTCATGCAGATGTCGAATAGCTTATTCGTGTACTCCTTGCCGAAGGAGTAAGGTTTTGCCATGCGCTCCTCCCACGAGGCTCTCGGCCTCAGAGTGTTGGTTGTTCTTTGTGGGGGCATAGTAGCAACTTTTCTGCCCCCATTGTTGTTGTATTTTGAGGTGAGAGAGACATCCACCGTGTTGACGTCCCTGGTCGCCTGCTGCTTGTCCTTTATGAGCTTCGGCCGGGCTGCCATCATCACTGGATTATTGACATAAAAATGCTCTATATCAGCCACCGTCACGTTCAGATCGTCAAAAGTCTGGATTCGCGTTCCCAACACTTTCTCTTGAACTTCGGCGCGTAAGCGTCTCTTGCATAGTGCCACCGCTTCTTCATTCAATGGGGGATTAGCGCATTTCATGCAAACATTTCTCCACCTGCGGATGTAATCAACGGCCGACTCGTTCTGTCCTTGGAACATTGTAGTCAGCTCAACAAGAGTGTGGGGTCGCTCCGAAAAGCTAAATCTTTCCACGAACTTTCTTTGCATGTCAGCCCAGTCGGCCACCGAGCCTGGCTTCAATTTTGAATACCACTCAAAGGCTGTGCCCGTGAGAGTGGTGGCGAAGTACTTAAGCAAGTACGATTTGCGATGTGCAAGCTCTCCCATATGGGTATAGTAAAGGGCTAAGTGCTCCTTTGGGGATCCTCGCCCATCGAACTTGGAGCACTTAGGGATTTTGGTGACATCATGTGGAAGTTTTACAAACTGATGGTGAGGAGGGTACGGCACTTGGTAGAGACCTACCGTACTGAGTCCTTCATCGTGTTGCGCTAACCTCGCCGTTATCAATTGTTCAATCATAGCCCACTGAGAGAGCTCCATGTACTCCTGAGGTGGTGGTGGTGGTGGTTGGTAATGTGGCAGCATGTTTATTTCGTCGTCGGACACCATCCTTTGCACTGGCGGCTGGTGGGCGGCTGGCTGAGGTGGGGCCACAGGAGGTGGTTCCACCCGAGCAACACGAGGTTCGTCTGGCACTTCGGCAGCGCCCGAGCTTTGAGCCTGTTGCTGTTGGAGCAAGCCAGAATTTGCTAGGAGGGCTCGTAGTTGCTGGTTCTCACGCCAGAGGTCTTCCAACGTCAGAGTAAGAGGGGCGACCCCCTGCATGTTGTTATTCTCTTGTGCGGTTTCCCCCACGTTGTTGTGCAACACGGCTTCGGCAACGGCGGCGGTGGCCGGTCGCCCTGACTACGGGTCCAAGGCCTAGGACGAGCTTCGGATGCCTCGGGGATGTCCTCGGGGCGACTGGTCCCCGAAGCATAGCAAGCGAAAATTTGCATATTGTCTTTAGGTCCTTGCATCACTTGTCGTCTAGGGGCATTGTTAGGGACAATCAAATGATTTAAAATCAAACTCTTTCGGCAAGGCAACTCGCGCGGAACCGTAGCTTCAATACCATTATCAAAATGGTAGAATTGCCGCCGGTGAGGCGGGGCAAAATGAGCCTTAGGCTGATTTGTAGCAGCCTTAGGCGAAGGTTCAAGGATGACTTCCGGCTCAGGTTGAGGTTGGGGTCTCGACCCAGAAGAGCCTACACCCAAGGGATGCGGGCAATTGGACTTCAAAGGCAGAGGTTCCGGTGGCGGAACAGTCGTCTTTGGCACCCATGTTTGTTTTGTGACCGGTGCAGAGGGTTTGACTCCTTGCCCCCGGTCGACACGAGAGTCCGCTGTCCGGGGCTCTCGACTTGGCTTAACTTGGGTGGGGAGCTTGCCCCCGGTTGGCAGGTAAGGTAGTGGGGATGGTTGACCAGCGCACCGACCGACCATGGGAATTTCTGGTGCGGCAGGTACTTGCACCTGCCGAGGCTTCTGTGGCAGAACCATTGACCGGTCCAGTTGAGAAGCGTGGGCCAAGGGCTGGCCCCTTGCTTGAGTTGTTTCCTTCCGAGCCGCTGTTCGGCCCGAGCGTCTAATCTTCCTGTCAGATGGCTGCCCCCTCTCCTTTGTTGCCATGGCCGCTGGTCGGCCGAACTTCTTCGGGCAGGCAGAAGACTTCTTTCCCCAAATAGGGACGTTGGCCACGGGTTTAGATCTAACCCGGTCATATTTATCCAACCGACCCAAAATGGCAAACCTGTTGGCTAAGGGCAAGACAAAGAGGTTGAGGCCTCTGACGCCTCTGACGCCTCCCTCCACTCGTCTTGGTAGGGGTGCGAACTAGCGTGGCGCACCGGGTCTTCCAGTCCCAATGCACCCTCATGGGGCCTGTCACGACGCACTAACGTGAGCTAGCTCGGGGTTTAAGCTTCTCGACGCTAGTCTGCTGAGATGCCGATCCAGGGCAGGTTGAAATTTGGTTGACGGCGGGGGCTGCCTGCGGAGGTGCTGATTGCTTCGCCTCTTTGACAGCTGGGACCGCCATCGGTGCGTTCAACTGTTGAGGAGTTGGCTTGATCCCCTGGTATGTGCCGAAGGAGACCATGACACGTTCAGTGTCGACCACCGGGCTTCGGAGTGACTCGCAGAAGATGACTCCAAAGTTGGTCGACATTTTGCTTCTTACTGCAACAAGAAAGACAAACTTCATTAGATGCTGATAGTTTATTGGGTCGCAATAGATGTGCACTTTCTTGGCTTGCTATGGCGGAGAGATGAAGGGAAAGAGAAGTCCCACCGGGCGTGCCAATTTGTGAGAACCTCGTTTTTTCGTCTTTATTTTAATTTTTGAAAAGATTTTTTGCATCTCCTTTGGACTACTTAGGAAAATAGGTATTAACCTATAAATGTATTAAATAGTCCGACGATACATTTAAAATTATTCGAACCGAGGTTCGGGTTCTTTGAAAAATTTGATTTTTGACCCCTCTCCGCCGGATGGTGCGAATACCCGGCGTTAACTTACATCGAGCAAGTACTCGAACGCCCTTGATTAACCGCCATAGCAATCGATTTGGTAGAGAGTGCACATCCATACAAAACAATAAACTAGAGGGCCGTAAGCCTTGCAGGCCCGATGAGATGCAAACACGTTGCGTTACGTTTGGTTGACGTTGATTTTATTTGATTAAGACGTGATTTTTCCAATTGATTTAAATTTTATTTTTCAAGTTGTTTATTTTTTTAATTTTGTTCTTTCCATTAATGTTTTGATTTAATGGGTTGAGTTTGATTTATTTGTTTAGTTGGATTTCAATTTGATTATGATTTTGTTTTGAGTTTAAAGTTTGATTAAAAGAATTAGGTGTGCTATGATTTGAGATTCAATGGTTAACGGATTGATTAAGATTATTTAATTGTATATGTTGCTTTTTGTTGTGACGTTGATTTAAGTATGTTCAATGTATTTTAAGACTTTGATTAAGTTGTTTAAGAGTATTTTGTGTTATTTGAAATTTATCTTAAGAACTGTTTTTTTTGTTTACATACTGTTTTGATGGATTTTTAATGTATTGGAGTTTGTTTATTTAGTTTTATTTGATGTTATTTAATTATCACTTGATTTAAGGAATTTAGTTGCATGCGTTGCGTATACCTTAGTTTGATTTTTGAGTTGTTTAAAAGTCTGATTTTTATACTTCAGATTTAATGAGTGTTTTTTATTTATTATTATTTTTATCTTATTTATTTAATTTGAGTTCGCATCCCATCCGATCTGTCGAGCTAACGATCGGTGCTCAATTGAACATCACAGCTTCATTTCATTGAAAGATGGGGTGAAGTACATCGGTGTACAATGTGATTGATCCTTCCCCCAATATAGGTTTATCTTCACTATTTTGAGAAAATTTTGGCATTACGACGGCATGCCGGCTATTTTTCCAACTTAGTGAAAATTTACCCATCCAAGATAGCCAGCCTTAGCTTAGCCATATTGGGGGAAGGATCGACGGCTACGGGATTCATGCCCGCGCCTCCGTCCGGGTCGCCAGCTACGGGATGCATGCCCGCGTCTCCGCCCAAGGTGGAGTTCCCCGCTAGGGGTGAATCTCCTTAATTTAATATTGCTTTCGCATTCTGAATTTTTTATTTAAGTTTTTTTTGTTTGTCAAAGCCTTTTAGGCTTGCTGCGAGTTGAGTTGGCCGAGTCGAGACGACCCTCCGGCGGTCCGGCAATCCCTTCCACATTTGCGCTTCTTCCCGGAAGCTCCGCCTCTACTGCATCTCCGGCGGCGGGATCTTTGTGTACGACTTGCCGAGCAAGTTCAACCAGGACCTCATGGAGCGCAGCCGCGATCTGCTGCCATGAACGGACCTCTGCCCTTACCTCGCCAACGACGGCAAGGGGGAGGCGGTGCCCAGCCTCGGCGGCGGGTGGTACCGGACCCATCAGTACGCCTTGGAGCCGATCATCCACCGGCGGGCCCTGAGCCACCCCTGCCGCGTGCACGACCCCGGAGAGGCCCGGCTCTTCTACGTGCCCTTCTACGGCGGGCTCGACATCCTTCGGTGGCACTTCCAGAACGCCTCCACGGCGGCGAAGGACGCGCTCGGCTCGGGACTGGTGTGGTGGCTGGAGGAGCAGCAGAGCAGCTGATGGGCGAGGAACCAGGGGAGGGACCACATCTTTGTGCCGGGCAAGATCTCCTGGGATTTCCGGCGGCGGGCCGGCGACTCCTCGGGGAGCGACTTCCTCGGATCTCCCCCGGATGCAGAAGCCCTTCAAGTTCCTGATCAAGCGGCAGCCATGGCTGGACAACGACATCGGCATCCCCCTTGCCACCCACTTCCATCCCCGGTCCGACGACGACATCGCCGCCTGGCAGGAGAAGGTCGTGAGCTCCCCCTGGAAGCACCTCGTCGCCTTCGGCCGCCCGGGATCGGAGGACAGCATAAGGTCGGCGCTCATCGAGCACTGCACCGCAGCAGGGGGCCACTGCGAGTTCCTCGACTGCGGCCGGGGGGCTGCTCGGAGCCGGAGAGGGTGACCGGGCTGTTCCTGCGGTCGGAGTTCTGCTTGCGGCCGCCGGGGACAGCCCGACGAGGAAGTCCGTGTTCGACGGCCTGGTGGCGGGGTGCATCCCGGTGCTGTTCGACCCCTTCACGGCGTACTACCAATACCCCTGGCACTGCCGGAGGACCACCGGAGGTACTCGGTGTTCGTCGACAAGGACGAGCTGAGGGCGTCGAAGAAGGTGGACCTGGTGGGGAGGCTGCGGCGGATACCGGCGGAGGAGCGGGAGGATATGAGGAGGTACATCGCCTACCAGCTCGTGCCGACGCTGGTCTACGCCGACGCCGTGGCGGAGCTGTACCAGTTCGACGACGCCTTCGACGTGCTTTCTTCGCTTCTTCCTTGGTGCGCTCCTATGCTCGGGCGAACCAGAAGATGCCACCTTCTTCTCTCCACCAGGATCCTTCTTTTCCTTCCTGCCTCGCTTCCCACCGCGCGACCCCTCCTCTCCTCCTTTTATTGTTAGACTATCCCTCTTTCAAAACAGGCCGCGGCGGCGGCTGGCTTTCCACCGGAGCGCTTGCCGCAATCACCCCCTTCACTTTTCTTTACAGTGCTCGATTTGATCTGCACTAGTTTTAGAAAGATCCTCGCAACGGGAAGAGGCCCGTGTGCGTAAGACTGGCGTGCGAGGATCTGGCTGCCACCTGCCTATTTCTATTTTTTTCTTCCCCCTTTCCTTCTTTTCACCGTGAAAATAGCAGATAAGGTCCGAACGACCCCTCCTCCACTACGTGACTTGCTCTTGGGATTGGATTGTAGGGATCATGAAAAATGGGCCTGCACCAGACTAGGACACGGGAGCTGGCTGTGGACCTGCGGTTGGCTATTTTTCTTATTCATTGAATAGATAAATAGGCATTTGGAGAGCATGGACCTAAATGGGTTACGGTCCCCCTAATTGGGCCTTGGCGAAGGCATGACATCTTTAAACAAAAATGATATTAACTTATTGAATTGGAATATTAACTCTCTATATTTTTTAAAATGAAATTGAGTGTTCACAATCACTTACCTATATATATGAAGTACCTCGTAGAGGACTGTGTAACATCGATGCCTTTGCCTTCTGTACATATATTTCGTATGTATTGTCTAAGATACTTTAAGCATTGTAGGGAAAACTTAAGGCAATCAAACAATGTCAACCATCTACTAGTTCTTATTCAATGGCCACAAAGGAAGATGTCTTTGTAGACACGCCAAATTGGCTTGATTCGGAGCCCTAGACTCTTATTCTACAGGTGATATCTTTTATTTGACCGTTATCTAATTCGGACTACCTCGTGGAGATGAGCTAAGGACATTGGTGGAGCCCCCCTTGTTAGTTGAGAATGGACCAATGATTTCCGGAATATTGCCGTAACTTTCAAGCGAGAGACGCACGTGAACTGTAAAAACACGAAGCCTGACCGACCTTGAATGGTCCATAATTGAAGGTCTCGGGAGTCCCGCATGTGTTCCGGGTTTCCAAGAAGTCATTTCGGTAGGCGTCGGTCAATGACGGCATTCGTTACGGCTTTTTCTATCTGTGCTGACACGGCTATCCCGGACCATGTATTAGGCCTTTCCGGTCATCACCGGGTCTTTTCGGGTCATCCGGGTCGATTCTAGCCGAATATTTTCATCAACCGGGGCCATACATTCGGTTCGGTCAATTTTAGGGTTTCGCGGCTTTTACGGCTTTCGATTCACGTTTACCGGGTTAATCTCAGATTTTTTGATGACTTCGGATTGTCCGATCGTACCGGACTTGTTCGGTCATCATTTTAAGTCATCCCGAGTTGACCCGAGATTTCTCGATCGGAACCGTGCTCTTTCGGATCTTCGCCCCGGGTTTTGGCTTTCCGCGAGAGGGTAAACCGGTAGAAAGCCCCGTGCGAACATATTGGGAGTCACTCCGGCTGCTTTACCGACTTGAGGAGGTGCGGTTGAAGGCCCTCTTTCCAACGCGACAAACGGGAGCCAACTCGGACATCCCATTTGCAAGATACGGCTCGCGGAACACGCGCGCAGGAGAGAGAGTGTACTGCGCCCCTGCTCCCTTTGAAAGAGGAGGGCACGCCCTCAACACGGGGGCGCGCCCTGCGCGCCCTCAAACTGGGGGCGCGCCCTGAGCACCCCCGGTTCCTTTGAAAAGTGGGGGCGCGGTCGGTTTCCTTAAATCGCAAATTACCACGATTAGCACCTTCTAAACTGGATTTTTGGAAGGTTTCCGCGGAGGATTTTCGATCATTTGTACCGCGCCCCCGGTTCGGGGGCGCGTTACGTATGTCAAGTCGATTTTTAGCAATTTCCAGAAATTTTCGTCGATTTTTAGCAGTGAGACGCGTAACGCGCCCCCTCTTCCTTTGAAACAGGGGGGCGCGCAGACCGCGCCCCCGAACTGGGGGCGCGCCCTGCGCGCCCTGGTTTGAGGGCGCGCCCTGCGCGCCCTCCTCTGTGAAACACGGGGGCGCGGTAGGTCCAGTTTCTAAATTTTGCACCGGCTTCCTTCCCCTATAAATTGAGGGCCATTCTCAGCGACCCAAGGTTAATCCTGGGTGCCTAGCTCGTCTATAGGTCGTCCAAGCTCTTCTCCAAAGCCGTCCCGACGTCCAAAGGCGATCCGATGTCAAGAAATCGATCCCGAGGTGAAGGAGAAGGCTCGATCCGGGCGTTCTACATCAACCATCTTCATCGACTTCTTCAGAAAATCCGGAGCTTCTACTGCAAAAGTCTTCAACATACAAATTGTTCCTATCTTTGTCCTCTTTCATCTCCAACTGACAGCACTCAATTCCGACTTGCCGTTTGTTCGTGGCAATTGCCACACTGAGGGCGCGCATCCAGGTTCTGTTTTCTATATCCGCCAAATTTCAGAATTTTTACTGACTTATACATGAAGATTTCAGATAAGTCATCAACATAGGAACTCTTCCTCTCTGAGTTCTCCGTCTACTCCAACAAACGGAACTCGATTCTGACATTGGGGTCGTTCGTAGCCTCCTCTGCACCGAAGTTGCGCCAGAAAGGTGCAAAGCTACCCGAACCGGCCTTTTCTCAACCAACTCGGCTTCAACTCAAGCCGATCCGTTCCATAAGCTTTTTCAACTCACTTAACTCAGTTCATTTACTGTTTTAAAGCATATTTCAGTTTATTTGCATCATTTTTACATAATAAAAAAAATACAAAAAAGGGGTTAAGGCTCACCCCAATTCGGTGAGTTCGATTCCGGTTACTTCTTTCTCATCTTTTTACTACAGTTACTACACCTCCCATAGTTCTAATTATTTTCTTTACTTGGTTTATTTTTCTAGTTTCACAGGTTGAACAAGCTAGCATTGATTGGAGACTCTTCTTCATCGGCCGGCCGAAGAAGAAGAAGGTTGAACCCATATCCCGATCTCCCACGCTAAGGTACACGGTCAACTCAACTCAACTTCTTAATTTACATCCCATAAATCGGAGCCCGCGGCTCCTGGCGACCGCATTTATCATGCTTTAATTTCATCTCCTCCTCACTCTCCTCCCACATGACCTGAACCATCTCCGGTGCTCGAGCGACGCCGTGAGATGAAAGTTCGGGGATCAATGTGAGTGTGGGATCGAGGTGAGGACATTTTACCGCTTTCTGAGTGTTTTCAATTCACTCCCCTTTTTTCCCAATTCCATCTTTCAACTTCCTATCTTGAGGTGCCGATCCGGAACCCGTTTATGGAGTCGACAGCTTTTTGGCGACCACGGTGGGACAACCAATGTCTTCAACCGTGCTAGCTTGATTCAACCGTGCAACTAGTTGTTTTCCAACTTGGTTCTCGCGTGAACCAGCTTGTCTTTTATCTTCCATGTCAATTTACCTTTAAACTTGCTATTTACTCTTTTTTAAGATTGTCCCCCATGTGGACTTAATTTGCTTGTCTTTCATTTCAACCCGGTTCCCGCGTGAACCACTTTTCTTCTTATAAACCGGTTCCCGCGTGAACCACCTTTCTTTTCCAACTCGGTTCCCGCGTGAACTAACTTATTTTCAGATCTGTCCCCGCGTGGACTAACACTTTACAGCACCTTTAGATTGGCCCCACGTGGCCCTCCTTGTATTTTGTCAACTCTTACATCGGTTCCCGCGTGAACCACCCCTTTCTTCATTAAAACCGGTTCCTGCGTGAACCAAACCCTTTTCTAAACCGGTTCCCGCGTGAACCGACTCACTTTCAGATCGGTCCCCGCGTGGACCACCCCTTTGCACCAATTAGATTGGCCCCACGTGGCCCTCCTTTCCTTTTTCCAATCAAACAAACCGGTTCCCGCGTGAACCACCCATTTCCCTTTCAAAAACCGGTTCCCGCGTGAACCACCTACTTTTCCAAAACTCGGCTCCCGTGTGAGCCACTTTATTTTCAATTCGGTCCCTGCGTGGACCATCCTTTTACCTTTACTTCAGATTTGTCCCCACTTAGACACTCCAACACAAGCCGGTTCCCGCGCGAACCACCTTTTAATTGCTAGTTTCTAGTTACTTGTTTTACTTTCTCATTGCTTATCTTGTTTGCATTCACTTGCTTGGTTTATTTAATAGCTTTCATTCATGTTTGCATATTGATTGCTTCTTATTCTCCTACCCTCCGTTTTTACTTTTTGCATTAGCTTTTTGCATCGGGTACCGTACTTGCTCCGATCCGTAGGGCATTCGAGGCGGGGGCTCTCTCTCCCAACACACCCTCACCCTCCAAACACCTTCTTGGTGGATTCTAACATCTCTTCTGGGATATTCCTTCCTAGTTGATTTGGTGGTTTCCATGAAGACCTCCGTAAGCCCCCATCCGTGGAGTATTCCTCTCCGCACGATTGGGCCGGTTGTACCACTTCCCAAAACCCGAAGAACCCAAGTACCTACTCATGGTGATTGAGTGATAACCTTAGGTCTTGAAGATTGGAGCAATAGGAACCATACCTACTTGAGTGAACAATTGCTAACAATCTATCTAATCTAAGGTTTCAACACATTAATTGTCGAGTAGTAATTTTAAAACTTGTTTGCATAACTTGTTTGCTCACAACAATTGAAAAGAAAAAAAATTCCTCTTTCAAAACACCTAAAAAAAATCCCTTTAATTTTTATGATCAACTTGCTTGTCAAACAACCAAAGTGAAACCAAATCAAATCAAACAAACAACCATAACCAAACAAAAAAAAACTCCCTTTGCATTTACACCCTTCATTTGCTTTCTTTCAACCATTTTGTAAGGAAATTTGACAGGATGCCCACTCTAAGGTCCGGAAGACACATCGGGATGTCGGACTACTACGGACAAGAAGAGGAGTACGAGACGGGTCACTACGAGCTTCAGCAACCCGTGGTCCAACCAGAGGGCCATGTCAACGCCGTCAGGGAGCCAGAAATTCAAAATCCTACTCATCAACCTGCATCACTTAGCGTGGAGCAACTCCTCCAGGGTCTATCTCTTCATCTAGACCCCGAATCTTTTTTACTTGTGCAATCCTTGACAAAGGGCAAGATGCCCGCCACTCAAGATCCGGTCGATGAAAATCAAGCCCCCTCACCACCCCAACCGGAAGTCAGGCCCTTGATCATCTCTTCTCCTAGGCAACCTTGCCGTGTCTCTACTCACCCCATTGTGGGGCATTCACACAATTCTGCACCAATTTCTGTTTCCAACCTACCTCTTCCAACTCAATCACCTAAACACTTTGCTCCCGTGGCTCAGGAATCTAGCCTCACCCAGGCATTAATGAACAAACTCAACCAGATGGATGAGCGCTTCGAAGAGATGAGGCATCGCCTCGATTCTAAAGCCATCCCTGAAATCTCTGTCCCATCCTTCCCAGTTCTACACCTTCCTCCTTCAGAGATACCAGTCTTCCAACGTTACAACGGGACTGGTAATACTTTCAACCATCTAAAAAGCTTTCTCTATGACTCCGCATTCTGGAAAAATGACCGCAAAGCCCTTGCCTTCCTATTTCATCGGTCATTGGAGGGATCCGCCCTGGACTGGTTCTATTCTCTTGATTCCATTTAGGCGGCAGATTTCGACATCGTCAAGGCAAAGTTTCTACAGAGGTACAAGGATCGGGTGGGGCCAGCCTACTCGATAACTGATTTGATTGCCGAAAAGATGAGGCCGGATGAAGACTTTGCTAGATTTGCTGATCGGTGGAGGGGAATGGCTGAGAGGCTAGTAGATACCATCTCATAGGGAGAGCAGGTGAGGATGCTCATAGGGAACACCACATCCAACCTTCGCAACCTCCTGATCATGCACCGCCCAACAACCATGAGTGAGTTGTGTGATAGCGCTCGCTACCTCCAAGCCCATTTTAAGGATGCATCCATGATCAACCCGTTCGACACCAAGCCACGTAACACTAGAAAGCATACACCTGTAGGACCCACCACCGAAGGGGTGGTAAACAATGAGAGCATCAATGCCATGGGTAACCAGGGTGGGTATCGCCAAAGCCAATACCGTAACCCACCACCCAATCAACAATACCGCCCAGCTCCTCAACCAGCTCCTCAGCCCCAGCAGCAACTTGCATACAACCGAGCACCACCACAGCAACCCACCTACAACCGAGCGCCCCAGCAACCAAATGCCTACAACCGAGCGCCCCAGCCACCAAATGCCTACAACCGAGCGCCTCAACAACAACATGTCTACAACCGACCCCAACCACAACAACAAGCCTACAACCAAGTGCCACCACCAGCCAACCGACCTAGGAGGGGGGGACCCAAGAGAGAATACTATCCTCAACTGCCATTCCCCCTCACCGATATCTTTAATGCATTGATGGCTGAACAGCAGTTGGAACTTCCAAAGGAGAGAGAAGGATGGCCGGCCAATGTTGACACAACCAAGCACTGCTCTTATCATCGATATCCTGGGCACATGGTGGATGTATGTTTCCAGTTTAAAGACTACATCCATGACCTTAATGATCAAGGAAACATTGACTGGGCACAGATGGAAGAATCCATACAAGCGATGAAGGCACGTCAAAATCAACCATGGCGACAACAAGCACAACAGCAGCCCGGCCTGGGCATAGTCCAAGATCCACTCCCGGTACATGCACCCGTACAAGCACCAGCACCAGCACCACCAAACCAACGACTCGGCCTCGTCCACTCCGCCATCGAGGAGTCAACCCACCATTCCCAGGGTTGGCAGGTCGAGGATCAAATCACCTCCATGCCCTCCATGCCCACCATACCAACCCCACCTGCAAACCGCACCATACTCTCCATACCGAGAGCTGCCCCCAGCCCACAAACTACCCAAACCCCACTACCCTCACCAACCATTAACCCTTCACGGGGCTTAATCCTTAGACCGCCCCCAGCCTCCTAACCAGCACCCCAACCATCACCCCAATCTAACCCACCAACCACCATTAATCCTCCACGGCGTCTAATCATTAGACCGCCACCAACACCCCAGACATCACCTAACCTACCGATCCCGCCACCCCACGCCCCCTCATCATTAGACCATCACCACCAACACCCCAACCATCACCCAACATACCGGCCTCCACCAATCCACGACCCCTCATCATCCGATCCTCACCACCCCTACCTACCATGGGCTCCTCAACCTACCAACCAACCCTACCATCACCATCATCACCACTTCCCCCAACCAAGCTGGCGCCAGTACTTCGTAGCGGGAGGATGTTCCAAAGGGTCTTCCCCCAGGTCGGGATACAACCACAGGAACAAGCAGAAGATGAGATGGTAGAAGAACCGTTGCCCGGCACGGCATATGACCTATTGAAGCACTTGGACAAAATGCTGGCACGGATTTCAATTCTGGAGCTAATAAAGAGGTCAAAGAACCATCAGGACATCCTACAACAATATTTGCAGCGGGTCATGGTCAATGAGGACCTCCCGCTTGAGAAGATCATTACTGTCCTGACCCTGAGGAGTGAACATCCGGCACTCACCTTTACACAGGAGGAGTTGGCACGGCCAGAGATCAGAAAGTACGCCTTGCGCGTTGCAGTAGTCATCCGAGGCGTGGAGATCAAGTCCTGCTTAATTGAAACCGGAGCATCCATAAATGTCATGCCGCCAGAAACATTGCAACTTTGCGGCATTTCCGATGAAGAAACCGAGCCTTCTGCCGTCACGGTGACCGCATATGACAACTCCCGGAAGCCGGCACGAGGGGTGGTTACATTGAAAGTAGGGTTCGTGCCGTGTGCTGTCACCGCCGAGTTTCACGTTCTAGAATTAGACCCTGCATTCAAAGCTATCTTGGGACGCCCGTACCTTGAGGAAATAGGAGCTGTTGCCTCCACTAATCATCAGTGTCTGAAGTTCCCATACAAGGGCCAGGTGATCAAAGTAACCAACATCCCCATTCTGAATGACATGGATGACCCCTCTTCTGCACTACCAATATCAAAATCTGTCCAGCCGTTGGTTTCAACTACAGAGCTACCTGAGGTCATGGTATTGACGACGCCTCCAGGTTCAGTTGCGTGGCGGATGATGAAAGGGATGGGCTATCAGCCAGGAAAGGGGCCGGGAAAGGAGGCTGAGGGGGTTGTGCACCCCATTGAAGCCGTACAAAGACCAAAAAGACACGGGCTTGGCTATGAGCCCAGTTTCACTCCGCGGATGGTCTACCGGCCAAAAAATGCCATGGGACTCCAAAAATTCTTTATCAAAGGGGAGACCATGATGATGACCGGGGACAAAGAAGAAGAACCAGTCAAGATGAAGAAGGCACCAGAGCAAGAGGAGGAGGTGGACAACCTGAGTTCATCTTTGGCTCGGTTGTTCATAGAGGAGGAAGAACTAGTCAAGGGTAAGTCCATCTCTAAAAAACTTGTCCACTCGAACCCACCTCCAAACAACATCCCGCGTGAGCCGTATCCTACGGTCACGTATTTCAAAATCCTCACTCTATCCCTCTTGGATTCGCTTGATGGGCTATCTAGCCCAATTCCCACTTCTGGGCCAAAATGGCCACCTGAACTGATCAATTGGCCTGAGAGCCCATTCAAATCTTCTTACTCCACTGGGCTTCTATGCCCATTCCAATCCAACAACCTTGGGCCCACGTGCCCACCAGTCGGGCACACGTGCCCTTTTGATTTATTTTCTTGCTTTGGGCCCGCGTGCCCATCATTTGGGCCCACGTGCCCCTTAGATCTTTTCACCAGCTTTGGGCCTATCTGCCCATTTCTTGTCATCATCGGGCCCGCAAGCCCATTTTTCTTCCATTTTCTTAAGCTTTCTATTTCTGCTCGAGCCCCATCGGCTCATTCTCTTTTTATTATTGAAAATACCCTAAATACCCAAAAAAAACGTCCTCTCACAAACTCAGTTTTCCAATGAGGAGACGTCTCTACTTGTCTCGAAGGGTGCTCCCAACCAGGGACCTCTCTTCTCCAACTCACTGATCAATCTGCTCGATCCTTCACCCATTGTAAATACCACCTTTTCAATTCCGTCTTCTTTAGGAGTAGTTAGGGTAGAAAAGAAGAAAATCCGAGGTAAACGTGTGCCAGAGAGATATCTCCAACAAATAGCTCAAAAATACAAGGAATGTACAAGGCTGCCAAGGTTTTTGGAAAATGCTATCCAGCTTGATGAAATCCAATATGAGGATGAATTCAATGTAGATCATACACTGGGAGTTTACGAGGTCTTATCAGGAAAAGATCCTGATTTCGAGGATGGAATTGAGGACTTGGCTGATGCGTATGCATCTGGACTTAAAAGATTTGAAGAACCATTAGCCACGGTGGATGAACCGACAAAAGAATTGAATCTCCGAACGCCTGAAGATCCCAAGACAATCCTCCTAAGTGCAAACCTCACTCCCATTGAGGAACAGAGTTTAATTGAAATCTTGGAAGAATATAAGGACACGTTCGCATGGACATACGAGGACATGCCGGGGTTAGACAACTCGTTAGTTGAACATCGTCTAACTTTGAAACCTAGAGCTACCCCGGTGAAACAAAAATTAAGGAGATTCCACCATGATGTTGCACTTAAGATGAAAGAAGAGGTCGACAAGTTACATCAAGCAAGATTCATTAAGGTCGTCCTTTATCCGCAATGGGTGGAAAACATAGTCCCTGTCATGAAGAAGGATGGCCGAGTTTGGATCTGTATATACTTCAGGGACTTGAACCGAGCGTGTCCTAAAGATGACTTTCCTCTACCTCATATTGACGTACTGGTTGATAACACTGCTGGATTCGAGATGTTGTCATTCATGGATGGCTATTATGGATATAATCAAATCCGGTTGGCCGAAGAGGACCAGGAGAAGACCTCGTTCACCACACCTTGGGGAACCTATCGCTATGTCGTCATGCCCTTTGGACCCGAAGAATGCCGGTGCTACCTATCAGAGGACAATGATGGCTATCTTCCATGACATGATGCATACCCTTGTAGAGGTGTACGTGGACGACCTGGTCGTTAAGTCCAGAAGCCGAGAAGATCACCCAGAAGTGTTAAGAAAGGTCTTGCAAAGGGCTAGGGAATATAAATTGAAGATGAACCCAAAGAAATGCACGTTTGGAGTATCCTCAGGAAAGCTGTTGGTGTTCATAGTGAGCAAATGGGGCATAGAGAAATCATTGGTATGCCTCCTCCGAGAAATATGAAAGAACTTCGAGGATTAATCGGGAGGCTACAGTTTGTCCGTCGGTTCATCTCACAACACTCCCAAAGGTGTAAACCTTTCTATGAGTTGACCAAGGCGGGGGCCGAGTTCAAATGGGATTCGAAGTGCCAGGATGCATGCGATGGTTTGAAAAGGTACCTGGCTAGTCCCCCTGTGCTTAGACCACCAGTCCCTGGCAAGCCCTTAGTTTTATATATCTCGGTTTTGGAGAATTCTCTTGGGGCAGTCCTTGCACAAGTTGATGAAGAAGGGAAAGAGAGGGCGACTTACTATTTGTCAAAGATCTTTGATCCATGTGAGCAGAAGTATACTGTAGTGGAGAAGACCTGTGCTGCACTAGTCTAGGTAGTTTAAAAGCTTAAACACTATTTCTTAGCTCATGAGGTCAATCTCATCGCCCGCATCAATCTCATCAAATTCCTTCTGGAGAAAACTGTTATAACTGATCGGTTAGGTCGTTGGCAGAGCTTCCTCTCCCAGTTTGATATCACCTATGTCCCCCAGAAGGCGATTAAGGGCTATGCCATTCCCGAACATCTAGCCCATCACCCTATACCCCTCTTTGACCCGGTCCAATCGGAGCTCCCGGATGACGAACTAATGTTGATCCGATCTTCCCACCTTTGGACATTATATTTTGATGGGGCTCTGAATTCACATGGTAAGGGAATAGGAATTGTCCTTCTATCACCCGAGGGTGTCACCATTCCACAGGCATTTCAGCATGACTTCCCAGCAACCAACAATATAGCTGAATATGAAGCCTTGCTGGCCGGGCTGGAGGCTGCTCATTTCTATGGTGCCACGGAATTGAGAGTGATAGGTGATAGCCAACTAATTCTTCGCCAAGTCCTAACCAAATACCGAACTTCTCATCCAAACCTCAAACCTTACCAAGAACTCACCTCTTGCTACATCAAGCTCTTTTCCAAACTCACTTTTGTCCACGTTCCTCGAGCTCAGAACATCCTTGCTGATGCCCTAGCCTCCTTAGCTTCATCTCTATCAGTCCCGCTAGGTAGACAGGTGCGGACTATTCATGTCCGTAGGAGGTCGATGCCAGCGATTAAAGATGGGCGATTTCTGAAGATCAAGGAGAGATTTGGAAGGAAGGAATATTTAGAGTAGAAAGAGGAGATTTCACTAATTGAGTTGGAAGAGTTAGATGAGGGTGAGAGGCCTTGGTTTGATGAGATCGCAAGGTATTGTCAAGATCAGACATATCCACCTGGATTAAATGTAAAAGAAAAGAAGGCCATCAGGAGAGTATCCCAGAGGTATACCATCCTAGGAGGGGTGCTCTACAAGAGGAGCCTAAGCGGAATTTTATTGAGATGCGTTGATGAAGAAGAGGCAGAATTGGTGCTTAAGGAAGCACATTCCGTGGTCTGTGGGGGCCATGTCAATGCTCAAGCTCTTGCCAAGAAAATCATCAGGCATGGGGTATTATTGGCCAACCCTAGAAGAGGATTGCTCCATCTTTGTCCAGCACTGTCATTCTTGCCAACTTCATGCAGATCAAGATCCATTCTCCCGCATCTTCCCTTCATCCGATACATGCCCCATGGCCCTTCGCCATGTGGGCTTTCGATATCATTGGCCCTCTAAGTGATCTTAACTCTGAAATCCGTTCTAAATCATTCATCCTGACGGCAACAGAGTACTTCACCAAGTGGGCAGAAGCGGAAGCATTCGTGGAGATCAAGGCATCAACACTATGCTCCTTCATCAAGCGCAACATCATCGCCAGGTTCGGGATACCCAGCGACATTATCACCGACAACGGACCGCAATTTCTCTCTCAAGATCTGCGTGATCTTTGCAACAGGTACCGCATTGTATTGCATCATTCATCTCCTTATTACCCGCAAGGCAATGGTCAAGCGAAGCCACCAACAAAACTTTGATTAAAATCATCAAGAAAACACGTAAGTCTAGCAAGTTCGCGGACCGGCCGGATAAGCTTGTAGATGCCCTATGGGCATATCGTATTCCGTATGGACCCCCACTGGTCAAACCCCGTATGCTCTTGCATATGGGATGGAAGCGGTGGTCCCATACGAAGTACTCCTTCCATCACTCCGAGTTCAACTCGATAGGGACATCCCTGTCGCTGAGAGACGAGAATCTCTCCTTGCACAACTTGAACTCCTAGATGAAAGAAGGTTGGCCGCTTCCGAGCATGCCCGGACTTATCAGAACCGATTGAAAAGGTTTTATCAAAAGAGGGTGGTAGAGAGAAAGTTCGAAATCGGTGAGATGGTAGTTAAACGTATATTCGTTAAGCCGGGTGGTCCCCGCTCCAAGTTGCAACCTAGCGGGAAGGGCCTTTTGTTATAGCGAAAAATATCCAGGCAATGCATATGAGCTAACCAACGCCGATGGAGAAAAATTGAATCATCCATGGAACGGCGTTTACCTCAAAAAATATTTTCCTTAGAAAAAAATGGAGAATTTCTAGTATGATATTAAGTCATCGATCCAAGGGTGTTAGCTAGAAGTCAAGGGTAGACATCACCTTGCACACACAACACCTCCCGATCCCAGAATCTAGATATCCCAACACTCAAGAGAGGCAAGGCAGAACCTTGAAGGCGGAAAAGAAACCTTACCTTATTCTCTTCTATTCGGTCCAAGATAGGTGAAGGGGACTAGAGGAGGATAGTATCGAAAATGCCCGCCACCTTAGTAGGAGGCCGTATCATAGGGCGCAAAAGGGTGCCAAAAGATGGGCAATGAACCCCACAGGTTTAAACAAATATGGGCACTGTCGAATGAGTACACGAAAGAATAGAAAATGAAGAGAAGGCACCAAAAGATGGGCAATGACCCCACGGGTCAAAGACTTGTCTAAATAAGTGCCATATGTAGAAAAGACCCGAAGAGGCCGAACCCCAACGGGCAATTTGGGCATGAGTAGAGAAACCCTCCTCAACACCCCCAAATCCTATCAAAGACTTCCTCTATTATTCTTCCATCTTAAAACCCCTAGGGTAGGGTAGACTGTCCAAACTCAGGGGGGAATCCAAACCGATCAAGAGAAGAGGGCAAGAAAGATTCTGGGTATGGAACCTTATTTTCACGTGGTGTTTATCACTTAAATCTTGATTAACACTCAAAGATCGATGAATTGTTTCAATACCGGCACATTCTCCACAAAAATCCCAAAAAAATGAATATTTTCAAGAATCCAAAAAAATCAAATATTTTCAAAAATAAAAAAAAAAAATTGAAAAAAAAATCCGAAAAAAAAATTTGAATGTCTTCAAAAAAATAAAAAAATCTAAAAAAGTGCATCATCTAACTTGGCATAACCTTGATTTTTGCCTTTGCTAGCATTCATGTTTATCTTTATGTCTTGCATGTTTCATTTCCGCATTGCATATTTACCTTCATTATCACCCCATTAAGAGGGCTCCTCCCTTTGACCTAAGTCAAAGTTGGCCATAATAGGCAAAGGGATGAGTCGTTGTGAAGATCTAATCCTCTTTTATCAAGTGTTTTCAGGGACTTTAAAATAAGATGAGAAAGTCCTCTCAACGACAGGATTCTGAGATCAAGAAGGGAGCGACTCTCACCATTGCAGGTAAGCTCTCTCAACTTTTACCTTGTCTGTCATTTTGTACATTCTACCTGG
The DNA here is from genome assembly GCA_036172225.1 of Cryptocoryne crispatula var. balansae. Lineage (NCBI taxonomy): Eukaryota > Viridiplantae > Streptophyta > Magnoliopsida > Alismatales > Araceae > Cryptocoryne > Cryptocoryne crispatula. Next base: position 37,330,691 of record CM069919.1, on the reverse strand, counting down.
TTGATAAGGTTGCCCCCTTGACATATAAGCAAGACAAGACAACAATTGGCAAGGGGGTATGCCATAGAACAGATTTAACCCTTCTATTGAGTATTTCAGAAAAGAAACACAAGTCAAGGAGGGGTGAGAATCTCGCCAACAGGTATGTCTCTTACATCTATTACTTATTTTTATTATTTGCTATCCCTTAGAAGGCTTCGCCCCTTGACAAACTTGCAAGGGGTTAAGCCGAAATGTGATACTAACTACCCTTTTGAGCGATGTCAAGCAGATCAAATAAACACTGAAGCAAACAAGTGAAGATATGATTATGCCATTAAGTGCTACAACAAAGAAGAAAAGCAGCTACAACATCAGAAAAGCTAAGCCTGCTACAGAAATCAGTGCCTGCTGCTACCCTCTCCAGGAGAATGACCATTTGGAGGAGGCATGGTAGCCGTGTCCGCTAAAGCTGCTGCAGCCGCCTCATTGCGGCGACGCTCTGAAGAAGTGGCCAGGAACGCAGAAGCACCGTGCTCGTGGCTCTGGCTCTGGCCACTCTGCCCCTGCTGGCTCCGCCTGTGGTGACCTCGACTACGAGCAGCGCCACCACTCCGATGCGTGCCACTCCGATGAGAGCTGCTCTGATGGGTGAAACTCTGGCTCGGCTGTGGAGGGATGCCCTGGCGGTAAACCTGCAATGTCGCCTCTGCTGCCGACAAACGAACCTGTGCCTGCAGGTGCATCTTCTCCAGAGATCGCATGGCCTGGCTATGCTGGCGCTCCATCTCACGCATGGCTCTCTCGTGCTGAAGGCGGAGATCTAAGACGATCATCTGGGAACGAAGATCGGCTAGGGCAGACCGCAATGTCTCCACCTCAGACTCCAAGGACTGGATACGGGAGGACAAGCTACTCTGCAGCTCGGCAACCTGGAAGAAGAGGAAGTATATGAACCAAGAAAAATGAACAACCAGAATAGACAACAATGAAAGATACCTCTGCCTCCTTGGTCGTCAGGGCCTCTCTCGCCTCACTAAGACGCTGGCGCAGCTCATCCACCTCTTCCCTCGACAGAGAAGGAGGTGAACCCTCAGCACGAGCCTTCCGCTGTGAACAGAAGAAAAACACATCAAGGCAATCATATGTTGAGGATACAAATGAAGGTCAAAGGCAGTGTCTACCTCAGTCTCCAGCATGCCGCGAAGAGTGGCCACCTCCTGCCGAAGGTCAACAATCTCCAGCTGTTGGTGTAGCAGTAGAGCCCGAGCCTCCTGAAATGACATGAAGGTCAGAAGAGAACAACAACACAGAATTAAAGGAAAGTGAGAAGCATTTACCTGACCCTCTGGAACGAACAAGTGGCCGTACGCCTCCACGTATCGGCGAAGGTAGTCTCGGCTATCCTCTGCCCAGCCAATAACTACCTCGCCACCTTCATACCACAAAGTGATCGAGGCGTGGTGCCTCTCCACCCAGTCCACGGGGAGGAGAAGGCGCCTGTGACGAGCACCAACTAGGGGAAGAGGAGGAGGAGGCTCCAACCGATCTGCTCCCGGACCGAGGGCACGTGCCGAGAACCGAAGCCACGGTGGCGCCAGCTCATTGACGCACGAGAAGATGAAGACCGCGGCGGAAGACCCGACCAGCGTGGGCAATCCAGGGCTGGAGATGGTCATCGGTCATGAGATATGGCCTCCAACACACCTGTAGGAAGCAAAATCATGATTATTATTTCAACAGGAGAATATTGATACACAAATTAAACACATACCTCAGTGTGTTGGAAGTGAAGAATCTGTGCACGAATCGAAGCCAACTGGCTGCGATGACCACCAGTAGGGCGGATAGGCTCCCAACGAGCCATCATGGGGAGGAGGTCGGGATAGGACTGTTGTGCCCGACCCAGGGGGAAGTAGAGGTAGCTCCAGACCTGTAAAAGGCACAACTCGTCAGAGCAAAGCAGAGCATTACAAGTGTACAAGAATGGAAAGCTGCTAAAAGTCACCTGAAGAAAAGGAGAGAAGCCGGCAACCGAAAAAGAACCCGCCTCAGGTTGGAGGCCACAGAACAAATGGGCGAGCATCGCTGCCCCCCACGCGTACGTGCCAACCTGCTCCAGGTCAACAAGCAAAGGGAGGAACTGCAGATGGATGCGGTCCGTCTTCGAGCCCAACATAAGGCGCCCGAAGAAGAAGAGGAGGAAGCGGCGCAGGTCTACATCCGCCTCCAAAGAGCCAGGTACCCGGTAAATGCCGCTGCAGCCTGGCCGACCATGCGGCAGAAAAAGCTGTCCTGGCTCTCGCCACGGACACGCTCGGCATCCACCAAGCCTACCATCTCACCAGCCTCTAGTCTGGCGATGGTGCGTAGGCCATCCTCCGGGTCAAACTCGGGCTCATATGCGAAGAGGGCCCGGAACTCCCGCGAATAGTCAGAAGAGGTGGCACACACCACCGGCCTACCGTAAACACGAAGACCGGTGATGTGTGCAACATCCTCTAAGGAGGGCACCATGTGCCCCCATGGGAACAGAAACACGAAGGAGTCTGGGTCCCAGGACTCACGGAGGACCTACACCAGTGGTAGGTCCTCCCAAAAAGGAGTCACCCGGAGGATGGGCCCAAACCCCATCTCCTCTAACCGAACCTGTTGGAAGTCCGGTAGGCCTAGGTAGGCAGCATGCACCAGGTCCCACGAGATCCGGGATTTTATCCGGGCCTGCAATAGAATCATTTCATTAGTTCACTCAATTATTATTGTCAAAATGCAAAGGAGCTAATCATTAAGTGTAGGAAAAGAAAATGTACCTCTCGGACTGTCGGAAGCTCGGGCTCCTCAGAATCGGAGTCATGGCGGCGAACACGTCTCGACATCTGTGCCAAAAGGGAAGTTGATATTAAACATTGTTACATACATTTTTATTTATTTCATATAAATATATATATATATAAATTTAGCCGAACGCGCCCTCCCCTCCATTGGAGAGGGAAGCGCGCCCTCCATTTGAGGGCGCTCTGAGCGCGCCCTGATAGAAGGGGCACGCAGAGCGCGCCCCTTCCCTGAGAGAAGAGTGAGGGCGCGCAGACCGCGCCCTCCTCTTGGGGGCGCGGTACGCGCGTCCCTGAACCGGGGGCGCGCTCAGAGCGCCCCCGGTCCGAGGGCGCGGTCAACATTTTTACGTTGACCGCACCCTCTCACCTGCTCGATTCTTATTTTCGCGATAACTTCATCAAATAAACTCCGAATCACGTGAAACTTGAACCAAATCGAAGAGCATAAGCCGATCTACATTTTTTGTAACAGGGGCACTAACCTTTGATGGCGTTTCGGACTCCGTATCTGAGTTGGAACTCTGGAGCTTCTAGCGCGAGGAGAGATAGTGAACAGGTGAAAATGAGATATTCTTACCCCAAGGGGGTATTTATAGAGAGTAAAAATGTGAAAATAGGAGAAATTTGAAAATATCACTCAAGGTTTACAAAATCGAGCTGATCGCAATGCCACCGAAAGAATTCCGATCTGATGCACGGTTTGCTCAAAATAATTTTGCGAAGAAAAATTCTCTTTAAATTCTCACCAAAAATCCCTCTTTTCACATAACTTTGAATGTCTCAATTCCTAAATTATCAAGACATATTCATGTTTTTTATCATCACTAGCTAACATTTTTCATGGGCCAGGAGAAAATTCTATACATTTACTAGTCAGAAATGGCTGAAAATGTATTTTTCAGAAGCAACTGATAAAAATGGCGAAAATTTCAGAAAGCGCCAAGCTGTTCAGAAAATCGAGCCGATCAAGGAGTCACCAAAATAAAATTCATCGGACTCATGGTTTGCTGTGAAAAATTACCTAAAGAAAAAAGGCATGTTAAAACCTTTCAAAAATATCTTGTTTCATGTTAAAAATATTCAAGGTGTTGAAAAATAACAAGGCATATTCATTATAATTGTCAACATCTGTCTTGCATTTTTCCAAAACAAGGTAAATTTCTTTTGAATTTTCACTCAAACTTGCTATAAATAATTGTTTATTCAAAATAAAAACAACATGGCTGACAAGTTAAAGCAGGAAAAGAAGATGCTCAGGAAAGTAGAAGCTTCAACGCAGAGATGTAGCGGCGCTTCCGGTCAGGGTCCTCCTCAATCAGGAGGCCTGGGCGGCACACCCGACTCGTCTCCCACAAGGCAATGACTGAGATCGCCTCCTCCTCGTCATCCGCGGAGCCAAGCTGTCTACCCTTGATAGGTGACAGGTGGGACAGCTTGGGCAACTCGTACCGAGGCAAGCCGATCTGGGAGTGGCAACGGTGAGCGTTGTACAACACAAAGGCCGAACCTGTAACCAGGCGGAGATCAACGCCGGGCACAAAGCACACCTGCAAGTCCTTCTGCATCAAAGAAGTAGAAGAGTGCAAGAAGCTAGAACGGTTCATGGAGGCAAAGTGAGCACGCCAGTCCGGCCTTTTCTTCACTGATGCACACCTATTGGCGACTCTCTCGCCAAAGCCAAGCGCATCGGCATATGGGAACAAGGGGCTACGACGGAAGAGCTGCGACCTGGTGGCCACCTCATCGGCTGGATCGAACTTAAAGTGAAGATCAGCCCAGCAAGCAAGTAAAAGCGCACTGCCGAAGGGAGGACGGCCCACGCAAGCTGCGGACAGTCCGCAGTACAAGAAGCCCAGAACTGAAGGCCCCAACCGCGCACCGCTCCAGATGCCGCGGATGCACGAGAGTTGATCAACCTCCAGGAAACCATCCTCCGCAGGAAACAAGAACACCGCGGCAAGGCAAGCCGCGAAACCCTTTGCACCACGCAGAATCCGGTCCTCGTCCAGACCAGGAGCCGTCAGAAGAGAGATTGTCCAAGCCACTAACTTGGGAACACTGATTCGCTTGCCGGCCAACAAGGTGCTGATCTGCCGAGCCTCGACAAAATTCTGCAAGAATTCCAAGCAAGAGAGGGGTCCCGAAGGGATGAACATACCTTCGGTTTCTCCCTTCTTAGTCCGAGGGAGGCCGAGAAGGAGCTCGCTTCTTCAAGAAGAACCGTACACTCAAAGTCGCCGAACACGAACGTGTGAGTGTCGGGGTGCCACAACTCAACAAGAGCTCCCATCAAACCGAAGTCAAGGGAGTAGCCTGAATATTGCTTGGCATGGATCAAGAGCCCGGTTAAGCCCCAATCTCGAAGAATCGCTCTGACCGACAAGCCGAGGACGACAAGTAAGCCGGAAAGCCAGGGAGGAGAGCAATACCGGCGAGGCCCAGGGAAGTTTGGGTAATCCTACAACCAAACAAGAGGTAAGAGATTTATTTTTTTTTAAGAAAAAGAAGAAGAGAGTGGTTGAAAGCTAAAATTGGCAGCGAACTTACCAAGTCGGCGCCGATTCTGGCCTTCAGATGACCCGGGACGCTTGAAATACCTCGAACCGAGCCAACACGCTGCTTTTTCAAAGGAGGAGCCATTATGGGTGTTGGTAGGACAATTTGGTCGTCCTAAGAGGCGTTTATATAGGGGAAATCGGTCCCGATTTGAACCGGATTCGGATCCGGTCAAAACAGGAAACTGGGATTGAACGCGCCCCCAAAGTGGGGGCGCGCAGGCCGCGCCCCCCAACCCAGGGCGCTCAGGCCGCGCCCCCAAAGTGGGGGCGCGCAGGCCGCGCCCCTGTTTCGGGGGCGCGTTCGATCAAATTCTTCCAAAATTTCTCAAAAATTCAGAAAAAATCAGAAAAATTCATAAAAATATTCAGAAAAAATTTGTAAAATCAAATACATTTATTCTTGATTTTTATTAAGGTCGAGTGAACATCATTGTTCATTCGAAACTAACATTTTGATGAAAGACAGGAATTGCTCGCGGAAACAGAAGAATCAACATGGGAAACCCCCATAACTTGCCGACTAGCATATATGTCGCTAGTCGTGTATTATTATCTTATACATTATTTGTTGGAGACCATGAGCACGTAGAAGACTTGACCCGAGATCCCCTTCATCAAAATCTACGACGGTCGGGTCATCTCTAATGCTCACGGATAAGCCAAAGTTGTGCTGTGAGGGACGATAGTTCCCGAATGGGTATCTTGACCTCATAGACAATCTATATCTTCAACTGTTTGTTTTACAAGTTTTGTTTTGTTTTCTTGAGCCCAACATGCATCATCTAGCATTAATTGCATTACATTTTGTTTTATCATTAAATACAACATTTCCCAAACTTCACCTTCTCACTCTCTCGATCATTCTAAATCCCACCGTGTTTTCTAGTCCCATCGTGTTCTCTAATCCCATCATGATCTCTAGTCCCACCAACCTCTCTAATATCCCACCGTGTCTATTAATCCCACCGTGTTCGGTAACCACTTTGTGCCCTGAAATCTTTTCACCACTATGGCCATTGCAACTTCTTTGCTATTCATCCCACCATGGCAGCCAATTCATCCCGCCAAGGGCCTTCTATTTGGTCAGAACTTGCACCGTCAATATCTTCGCGGTCTATGCTTAAACATTTGCCTTTCGGAATCTGAGATCATTCTATTCCGAATTGAATCTTGTCTCTTGAAAGACTTAAATGAATCAGAGAGCCCGAATGTGCTCGATTGGTATTATTTTACTTCTTCAAAACAAATCTCTTTAAATTTTAGCCCATCACAGTACAGGAACACCGCAAAGATCGGGTTACCGGCTGATGATGAACCTACGAACCCATGTTTTGGGGACTCCCCACCGCGTTGGGGGTTGGCTATCCTTCTCTCGTGCCAATGGCACATCTTTTACCAATCGAACATAGGAAGACTTGATGAAACATGGCGGTTAACCAAGAGACATGAGGAGATTCGTCTTGCCGAATCTGGTCGTTGAGCGTGTCTATATCTACACCTTGATTCCACCTTTTCAGTCCATCGCCATTTCACTCCACTACATTCCACTACGATCCATCTCGTTTCACTACGCTTTCTCTACGTTTCACTCCATTCTGCTACATGCCATTCCCTTGCAAAGCCGACATCAAGGCGAGGCAAGCTGTAGACACGCCAAATTGGCTTGATTCGGAGCCCTAGACTCTTATTCCACAGGCGATATCTTTTATTTGACCGTTATCTAATTCGGACTACCTCGTGGAGATGAGCTAAGGACATTGGTGGAGCCCCCCTTGTTAGTTGAGAATGGACCAATGATTTCCAGAATATTGCCGTAACTTTCAAGCGAGAGCCGCACGTGAACTGTAAAAACATGAAGCCTGACCGACCTTGAATGGTCCATAATTGAAGGTCTCGGGAGTCCCGCATGTGTTCCGGGTTTCCGAGAAGTCATTTCGGTAGGCGTCGGTCAATGACGGCATTCGTTACGGCTTTTTCGATCTGTGCTGACACGGCTATCCCGGACCATGTATTAGGCCTTTCCGGTCATCACCGGGTCTTTTCGGGTCATCCGGGTCGATTCTAGCCGAATATTTTCATCAACCGGGGCCATACATCCGGTTCGGTCAATTTTAGGGTTTCGCGGCTTTTACGGCTTTCGATTCACGTTTACCGAGTTAATCTAAGATTTTTCGATGACTTCGGATTGTCCGATCGTACCGGACTTGTTCGGTCATCATTTTAAGTCATCCCGAGTTGACCCGAGATTTCTCGATCGGAACCGTGCTCTTTCGGATCTTCGCCCCGGGTTTCGGCTTTCCGCGAGAGGGTAAACCGGTAGAAAGCCCCGTGCGAACATATCGGGAGTCACTCCGGCTGCTTTACCGACTTGAGGAGGTGCGGTTGAAGGCCCTCTTTCCAACGCGACAAACGGGAGCCGAATCGGACATCCCGTTTGCAAGATACGGCTCGCGGAACACGCGCGCAGGAGAGAGACTGTACTGCGCCCCTACTCCCTTTGAAAGAGGAGGGCGCGCCCTACGCGCCCTCAACACGGGGGCGTGCCCTGCGCGCCCTCAAACTGGGGGCGCGCCCTGCGCGCCCCCGGTTCCTTTTAAAAGTGGGGGCGCGGTCGTTTTCTTTAAATCGCAAATTACCCCGATTAGCACCTTCTAAACCGGATTTTTGGAAGGTTTCCGCGGAGGATTTTCGATCATTTGTACCGCACCCCCGGTTCGGGGGCGCGTTACGTATGTCAAGTCGATTTTTAGCAATTTATGGAAATTTCCGTCGATTTTTAGCAATTTATGGAAATTACGTATGTCAAGTCTTCCTTTGAAACAGGGGGGCGCGCAGACCGCACCCCCGAACTGGGGGCGCGCCCTGCGCGCCCTCCTCCTCTTTGAAACATGGGGGCGCGGTAGGTCCAGTTTCTAAATTTTGCACCGGCTTCCTTCCCCTATAAATTGAGGGCCATTCTCAGCGACCCAAGGTTAATCCCGGGTGCCTAGCTCGTCTATAGGTCGTCCAAGCTCTTCTCCAAAGCCGTCCCGACGTCCAAAGGCGATCCGATGTCAAGAAATCGATCCCGAGGTGAAGGAGAAGGCTCGATCCGGGCGTTCTACATCAACCATCTTCATCGACTTCTTCAGAAAATCCGGAGCTTCTACTGCAAAAGTCTTCAACATACAAATTGTTCCTATCTTCGTCCTCTTTCATCTCCAACTGACGGCACTCAATTCCGACTTGCCGTTTGTTCGTGGCAATTGCCACACTGAGGGCGCGCATCCAGGTTCTGTTTTCTATATCCGCTCACTTTCAGAATTTTTACTGACTTATACATGAGGATATCGGATAAGTCATCAACATAGATTTAATTTCATCTCCTCCTCACTCTCCTCCCACATGACCCGAACCATCTCCGGTGCTCGAGCGACGCCGTGAGATGAAAGTTCGGGGATCAATGTGAGTGTGGGATCGAGGTGAGGACATTTTACCGCTTTCTGAGTGTTTTCAATTCACTCCCCTTTTTTTCCCAATTCCATCTTTCAACTTATTATCTTGAGGTGCTGATCTGGAACCCGTTTATGGAGTCGACAGCTTTTTGGCGACCACGGTGGGACAACCAATGTCTTCAACCGTGCTAGCTTGATTCAACCGTGCAACTAGTTGTTTTCCAACTTGGTTCCCGCGTGAACCGGCTTGTCTTTTATCTTCCCTGTCAATTTACCTTTAAACTTGCTATTTACTCTTTCTATAATATTGTCCCCCATGTGGACTTAATTTGCTTGTCTTTCATTTCAACCCGGTTCCCGCGTGAACCACTTTTCTTCTTATAAACCGGTTCCCGCGTGAACCACCTTTCTTTTCCAACTCGGTTCCCGCGTGAACTAACTTATTTTCAGATCGGTCCCCGCGTGGACTACCACTTTACAGCACCTTTAGATTGGCCCCACGTGGCCCTCCTTCTATTTTGTCAAATATTACATCGGTTCCCGCGTGAACCACCCCTTTCTTCATTAAAACCGGTTCCCGCGTGAACCAAACCCTTTTCTAAACTGGTTCCCGCGTGAACCGACTCACTTTCAGATCGGTCCCCGCGTGGACCACCCCTTTGCACCAATTAGATTGGCCCCATGTGGCCCTCCTTTCCTTTTTTCCAATCAAACAAACCGGTTCCCGCATGAACCACCCATTTCCCTTTCAAAAACCGGTTCCCGCGTGAACCACCTACTTTTCCAAAACTCGGCTCCCGTGTGAGCCACTTTATTTTCAATTCGGTCCCCGCGTGGACCATCCTTTTACCTTTACTTCAGATTTGTCCCCACTTAGACACTCCAACACAAGCCGGTTCCCGCGCGAACCACCTTTTAATTGCTAGTTTCTAGTTACTTGTTTTACTTTCTCATTGCTTATCTTGTTTGCATTCACTTGCTTGGTTTATTTAATAGCTTTCATTCATGTTTGCATATTGATTGCTTATTATTCTCCTACCCTCCATTTTTGCATTAGCTTTTTGCATCGGGTACCGGACTTGCTCCGATCCGTAGGGCATTCGAGGCGGGGGCTCTCTCTCCCAACACACCCTCACCCTCCAAACACCTTCTTGGTGGATTCTAACATCTCTTCTGGGATATTCCTTCCTAGTTGATTTGGTGGTTTCCATCAAGACCTCCGTAAGCCCCCATCCGTGGAGTATTCCTCTCCGCACGATTGGGCCGGTTGTACCACTTCCCAAAACCCGAAGAACCCAAGTACCTACTCGTGGTGATTGAGTGATAACCTTAGGTCTTGAAGATTGGAGCAATAGGAACCATACCTACTTGAGTGAACAATTGCTATCAATCTATCTAATCTAAGGTTTCAACACATTAATTGTCGAGTAATCATTTTAAAACCTTGTTTGCATAACTTGCTTGCTCACAACAACTGAAAAGAAAAAAATTTCCTCTTTCAAAACACCTAAAAAAAATCCCTTTAATTTTTATGATCAACTTGCTTGTCAAACAACCAATGTGAAACCAAATCAAATCAAACAAACAACCATAACCAAACAAAAAAAAACTCTCTTTGCATTTACACCCTTCATTTGCTTTCTTTCAACCATTTTGTAAGGAAATTTGACAGGATGCCCACTCTAAGGTCCGGAAGACACGTCGGGATGTCGGACTACTACGGACAAGAAGAGGAGTACGAGACGGGTCACTACGAGCTTCAGAAACCCGTGGTCCAACCAGAGGGCCATGTCAACGCCGTCAGGGAGCCAGAAATTCAAAATCCTACTCATCAACCTACATCACTTAGCGTGGAGCAACTCCTCCAGGGTCTATCTCTTCATCTAGACCCCGAATCTTTTTCACTTGTGCAATCCTTGACAAAGGGCAAGATGCCCGCCACTCAAGATCCGGTCAAGGGAAATCAAGCCCCCTCACCACCCCAACCGGAAGTCAGGCCCTTGATCATCTCTTCTCCTGGGCAACCTTGCCGTGTCTCTACTCACCCCGTTGTGGGGCATTCACACAATTCTGCACCAATTCCTGTTTCCAACCCTCGCCTCTTCCAACTCAATCACCTAAACACTTTTCTCCCGTGGCTCAGGAATCTAGCCTCACCCAGGCATTAATGAACAAACTCAACCAGATGGATGAGCGCTTCGAAGAGATGAGGCATCGCCTCGATTCTAAAGCCATCCCTGAAATCTCTGTCCTATCCTTCCCAGTTCTACACCTTACTCCTTCAGAGATACCAGTCTTCCAACGTTACAACGGGACTGGTAATCCTTTCAACCATCTAAAAAGCTTTCTCTATGACTCCGCATTCTGGAAAAATGACCGCAAAGCCCTTGCCTTCCTATTTCGTCGGTCATTGGAGGGATCCGCCCTGGACTGGTTCTATTCTCTTGATTCCATTGAGGCGGCAGATTTTGACATCGTCAAGGCAAAGTTTCTACAGAGGTACAAGGATCGGGTGGGGCCAGCCTACTCGATAACTGATTTGATTCCCGAAAAGATGAGGCCGGATGAAGACTTTGCTAGATTTGCTGATCGGTGGAGGGGAATGGCTGAGAGGCTAGTAGATACCATCTCATAGGGAGAGCAGGTGAGGATGCTCATAGGGAACACCACGTCAAACCTTCGCAACCTCCTGATCATGCACCGCCCAACAACCATGAGTGAGTTGTGTGATAGCGCTCGCTACCTCCAAGCCCATTTTAAGGATGCATCCATGATCAACCCGTTCGACACCAAGCCCCGTAACACTAGAAAGCCTACACCTGTAGGACCCACCACCGAAGTGGTAGTAAACAATGAGAGCATCAATGCCATGGGTAACCAGGGTGGGTATCGCCAAGGGCAATACCGTAATCCACCATCCAATCAACAATACCGCCCAGCTCCTCAACCAGCTCCTCAGCCCCAGCAGCAACTTGCATACAACCGAGCACCACCACAGCAACCCACCTACAACCGAGCGCCCCAGCAACAAAATGCCTACAACCGAGCGCCCCAGCCACCAAATGCCTACAATCGAGCGGAGGGGGGCACCCAAGAGAGAATACTATCCTCAACTGCCATTCCCCCTCACCGATATCTTTAATGCATTGATGGCTGAACAGCAGTTGGAACTTCCAAAGGAGAGAGAAGGATGGCTGGCCAATGTTGACACAACCAAGTACTGCTCTTATCATCGATATCCTAGGCACATGGTGGATGTATGTTTCCAGTTTAAAGACTACATCCATGACCTTAATGATCAAGGGAACATTGACTGGGCACAGATGGAAGAATCCATACAAGCGATGAAGGCACGTCAGAATCAACCACGGCGACAGCAAGAACAACAGCAGCCCGGCCTGGGCATAGTCCAAGATCCACTCCCGGTACATGCACCCGTACAAGCGCCAGCACCAGCACCACCAAACCAACGACTCGGCCTCGTCCACTCCGCCATCGAGGAGTCAACCCACCATTCCCAGGGTTGGAAGGTCGAGGATCAAATCACCTCCATGCCCTCCATGCCCACCATACCAACCCCACCTGCAAACCGCACCATACTCTACATACCGAGAGCTGCCCCCAGCCCACAAACTACCCAAACACCACTACCCTCACCAACCATTAACCCTCCACGGCGCTTAATCATTAGACCGCCACCAGCCTCCCAACCAGCACCCCAACCATCACCCCAACCTAACCCACCAACCACCATTAATCCTCCACGGCGTCTAATCATTAGACCCCCACCAACACCCCAGACATCACCTAACCTACCGATCCGCCACCCCACGACCCCTCATCATTAGACCATCACCACCAACACCCCAACCATCACCCAACATACCGGCCTCCACCAATCCACGACCCCTCATCATCCGATCCTCACCACCCCTACCTACCATGGGCTCCTCAACCTACCAACCAACCCTACCATCACCATCATCACCACTTCCCCCTACCACGCCGGCGCGCCAGTACTTCGTAGCAGGAGGATGTTCCAAAGGGTCTTCCCCCAGGTCGGGATACAACCACAGGAACAGGCAGAAGATGAGATGGTAGAAGAACCGTTGCCCGGCACAGCATATGACCTATTGAAGCACTTGGACAAAATGCTGGCACGGATTTCAATTCTGGAGCTAATAAAGAGGTCAAAGAACCATCAGGACATCCTACAACAATATTTGCAGCGGGTCATGGTCAATGAAGACCTCCCGCCTGAGAAGATCATTACTGTCCTGACCCCGAGGAGTGAACATCCGGCACTCACCTTTACACAGGAGGAGTTGGCACGGCCAGAGATCAGAAAGTACGCCTTGCGCGTTGCAGTAGTCATCCGAGGCGTGGAGATCAAGTCCTGCTTAATTGACACCGGAGCATCCATAAATGTCATGCCGCCAGAAACATTGCAACTTTGCGGAATTTCCGATGAAGAAATCGAGCCTTCTGCCGTCACGGTGACCGCATATGACAACTCCCGGAAGCCGGCACGGGGGGTGGTTACATTGAAAGTAGGGCTCGGGCCGTGTGCTGTCACCGCCGAGTTTCACGTTCTAGAATTAGACCCTGCATTCAAAGCTATCTTGGGACGCCCGTACCTTGAGGCAATTGGAGCTGTTGCCTCCACTAATCATCAGTGTCTGAAGTTCCCATACAAGGGCCAGGTGATCAAAGTAACCAACATCCCCATTCTGAATGACGTGGATGACCCCTCTTCTGCACTACCAATATCAAAATCTGTCCAGCCGTTGGTTTCAACTACAGAGCTACCTGAGGTCATGGTATTGACGACGCCTCCAGATTCAGTTGCGTGGCGGATGATGAAAGGGATGGGCTATCAGCCAGGAAAGGGGCTGGGAAAGGAGCTGCAGGGGGTTGTGCACCCCATTGAAGCCGTACAAAGACCAAAGAGACACGGGCTTGGCTATGAGCCCAGTTTCACTCCGTGGATGGTCTACCGGCCAAAAAATGCCATGGGACTCCAAAAATTCTTTATCAAAGGGGAGACCATGATGATGACCGGGGACAAAGAAGAAGAACCAGTCAAGAGGAAGAAGGCACCAGAGCAAGAGGAGGAGGTGGACAACCTGAGTTCATCTTTGGCTCGGTTGTTCATAGAGGAGGAAGAACCAGTCAAGGGTAAGTCCATCTCTAAAAAACTTGTCCACTCGAACCCACCTCCAAACAACATCCCGCGTGAGCCGTATCCTACGGTCACATATTTCAAAATCCTCACTCTATCCCTCTTGGATTCGCTTGATGGGCTATCTAGCCCAATTCCCACTTCTGGGCCAAAATGGCCACCTGAACTGATCAATGGGCCTAAGAGCCCATTCAAATCTTCTAACTCCACTGGGCTTCTATGCCCATTCCAATCCAACAACCTTGGGCCCGCGTGGCCACCAGTCGGGCCCACGTGCCCTTTAGATTTATTTTCTTGCTTTGGGCCCGCGTGCCCATCATTTGGGCCCACGTGCCCCTTAGATCTTTTCACCAGCTTTGGGCCTATCTGCCCATTTCTTGTCATCATCGGGCCCGCAAGCCCATTTTTCTTCCATTTGCTTAAGCTTTCTATTTCTGCTCGAGCCACATCGGCTAATTCTCTTTTTATTATTGAAAATACCCAAAATACCCAAAAAAAACGTCCTCTCACAAACTCAGTTTTCCATTGAGGAGACGTCTCTACTTGTCTCGAAGGGTGCTCCCAACCAGGGACCTCTCTTCTCCAACTCACTGATCGATCTGCTCGATCCTTCACCCATTGTAAATACCACCTTTTCAATTCCGTCTTCTTTAGGAGTAGTTAGGGTAGAAAAGAATAAAATTCGAGGTAAACGTGTGCCAGAGAGATATCTCCAACAAATAGCTCAAAAATGCAAGGAATGTGCAAGGCTGCCAAGGTTTTTGTAAAATGCTATCCAGCTTGATGAAATCCAATATGAGGATGAATTCAATGTAGATCATACACTAGGAGTTTACGAGGTCTTATCAGGAAAAGATCCTGATTTCGAGGATGGAATTGAGGACTTGGCTAATGCGTATGCATCTGGACTTAAAAGATTTGAAGAACCATTAGCCACGGTGGATGAACCAACAAAAGAATTGAATCTCGGAACACCTGAAGATCCCAAGACAATCCTCCTAAGTGCAAACCTCACTCCCATTGAGGAACAGAGTTTAATTGAAATCTTGGAAGAATATAAGGACACGTTCGCATGGACATACGAGGACATGCCGGGGTTAGACAACTCGTTAGTTGAACATCGTCTAACTTTGAAACCTGGAGCTACCCCGGTGAAACAAAAATTAAGGAGATTCCACCCTGATGTTGCACTTAAGATGAAAGAAGAGGTCGACAAGTTACATCAAGCAAGATTCATTAAGGTCGTCCTTTATCCGCAATGGGTGGCAAACATAGTTCCTATCATGAAGAAGGATGGCCGAGTTCGGATCTGTATAGACTTCAGGGATTTGAACCGAGCGTGTCCTAAAGATGACTTTCCTCTACCTCATATTGACGTGCTGGTTGATAACACTGCTGAGTTCGAGATGTTGTCATTCATGGATGGCTATTCTGGATATAATCAAATCCGGTTGGCCGAAGAGGACCAGGAGAAGACCTCGTTCACCACACCTTGGGGAACCTACTGCTATGTCGTCATGCCCTTTGGACTGAAGAATGCCGGTGCTACCTATCAGAGGACAATGATGGCTATCTTCCATGACATGATGCATACCCTTGTAGAGGTGTACGTGGACGACCTGGTCGTTAAGTCCAGAAGCCGAGAAGATCACCCAGAAGTGTTAAGAAAGGTCTTGCAAAGGGCTAGGGAATATAAATTGAAGATGAACCCAAAGAAATGCACGTTTGGAGTATCCTCAGGAAAGCTGTTGGTGTTCATAGTGAGCAAATGGGGCATAGAGAAATCATTGGTATGCCTCCTCCGAGAAATATGAAAGAACTTCGAGGATTAATCGGGAGGCTACAGTTTGTCCGCCGGTTCATCTCACAACACTCCCAAAGGTGTAAACCTTTCTATGAGTTGACCAAGGCAGGGGCCGAGTTCAAATGGGATTCAAAGTGCCAGGATGCATTCGATGGTTTGAAAAGATACCTGGCTAGTCCCCCTGTGCTTAGACCACCAGTCCCTGGCAAGCCCTTAGTTTTATATATCTCGGTTTTGGAGAATTCTCTTGGGGCAGTCCTTGCACAAGTTGATGAAGAAGGGAAAGAGAGGGCGACTTACTATTTGTCAAAGATCTTTGATCCATGTGAGCAGAAGTATACTGTAGTGGAGAAGACCTGTGCTGCACTAGTCTAGGTAGTTTAAAAGCTTAAACACTATTTCTTAGCTCATGAGGTCAATCTCATCGCCCGCATCAATCCCATCAAATTCCTTCTGGAGAAAACTGTTATAACTTATCGGTTAGGTCGTTGGCAGAGCTTCCTCTCCCAGTTTGATATCACCTATGTCCCCCAGAAGGCGATTAAGGGCTATGCCATTGCCGAACATCTAGCCCATCACCCTATACCCCTCTTTGACCCGGTCCAATCGGAGCTCCCGGATGACGAACTAATGTTGATCCGATCTTCCCACCTTTGGACATTATATTTTGACGGGGCTCTGAATTCACATGGTAAGGGAATAGGAATCGTCCTTCTATCACCCGAGGGTGTCACCATTCCACAGGCATTTCAGCTTGACTTCCCAGCAACCAACAATATAGTTGAATATGAAGCCTTGTTGGCCGGGCTGGAGGCTGCTCATTTCTATGGTGCCACGGAATTGAGGGTGATAGGTGATAGCCAACTAATTCTTCGCCAAGTCCTAACCAAATACCGAACTTCTCATCCAAACCTCAAACCTTACCAAGAACTCACCTCTTGCTACATCAAGCTCTTTTCCAAACTCACTTTTGTCCACGTTCCTCGAGCTCAGAACATCCTTGCTGATGCCCTAGCCTCCTTAGCTTCATCTCTATCAGTCCCTCTAGGTAGACAGGTGCGGACTATTCATGTCCGTAGGAGGTCGATGCCAGCGATTAAAGATGGGCGATTTCTGAAGATCAAGGAGAGATTTGGCAGGAAGGAATATCTAGAGCAGAAAGAGGAGATTTCACTAATTGAGTTGGAAGAGTTAGATGAGGGTGAGAGGCCTTGGTTTGATGAGATCGCAAGGTATTGTCAAGATCAGACATATCCACCTGGATTAAATGTAAAAGAAAATAAGGCCATCAGGAGAGTATTCCAGAGGTATACCATCCTAGGAGGGGTGCTCTACAAGAGGAGCCTAAGCGGAATTTTATTGAGATGCGTTGATGAAGAAGAGGCAGAATTGGTGCTTAAGGAAGCACATTCCGGGGTCTGTGGGGGCCATGTCAATGCTCAAGCTCTTGCCAAGAAAATCATCAGGCATGGGGTATTATTGGCCAACCCTAGAAGAGGATTGCTCCATCTTTGTCCGGCACTGTCATTCTTGCCAACTTCATGCAGATCAAGATCCATTCTCCCGCATCTTCCCTTCATCCGATACATGCCCCATGGCCCTTCGCCATGTGGGCTTTCGATATCATTGGCCCTCTAAGTGATCTTAACTCTGAAATCCGTTCTAAATCATTCATCCTGACGGCAACAGAGTACTTCACCAAGTGGGCAGAAGCGGAAGCGTTCGTGGAGATCAAGGCATCAACACTATGCTCCTTCATCAAGCGCAACATCACCGCCAGGTTCGGGATACCCAGCGACATTATCACTGACAACGGACCGCAATTTCTCTCTCAAGATCTGCGTGATCTTTGCAACAGGTACCGCATTGTATTGCATCATGCATCTTTTTATTACCCGCAAGGCAATGGTCAAGCAGAAGCCACCAACAAAACTTTGATTAAAATCATCAAGAAAACCTGTAAGTCTAGCAAGTTCGCAGACCGGCCGGATAAGCTTGTAGATGCCCTATGGGCTTATCGTACTTCGTACGGACCCCCACCGGTCAAACCCCGTATGCTCTTGCATATGGGATGGAAGCGGTGGTCCCATACGAAGTACTCCTTCCATCACTCCGAGTTCAACTCGATAGGGACATCCCTGTCGCTGAGAGACGAGAATCTCTCCTTGCACAACTTGAACTCCTAGATGAAAGAAGGTTGGCCGCTTCCGAGCATGCCCGGACTTATCAGAACCGATTGAAAAGGTTTTATCAAAAGAGGGTGGTAGAGAGAAAGTTCGAAATCGGTGAGATGGTAGTTAAACGTATATTCGTTAAGCCGGGTGGTCCCCGCTCCAAGTTGCAACCTAACTGTGAAGGGACTTTTGTTATAACTGAATAATATGCAGGCAATGCATATGAGCTAACCAACGCCGATGGAGAAAAATTGAATCATCCATGGAACGGCGTTTACCTCAAAAAATATTTTCCTTAGAAAAAAAATGGAGAATTTCTAGTATGATATTAAGTCATCGATCCAAGGGTGTTAGCTAGAAGTCAAGGGTAGACATCACCTTGCACACACAACACCTCCCGATCCCAGAATCTAGATATCCCAACACTCAAGAGAGGCAAGGCAGAACCTTGAAGGCGGAAAAGAAACCTTACCTTATTCTCTTCTATTCGGTCCAAGATAGGTGAAGGGGACTAGAGGAGGATAGTATCGAAAATGCCCGCCACCTTAGTAGGAGGCCGTATCATAGGGCGCAAAAGGGTGCCAAAAGATGGGCAATGAACCCCACAGGTTTAAACAAATATGGGCCTGTCTGAATGAGTACCTGAAAGAATAGAAAATGAAGAGAAGGCACCAAAAGATGGGCAATGACCCCACGGGTCAAAGACTTGTCTAAATAAGTGCCATATGTAGAAAAGACCCGAAGAGGCCGAACCCCAACGGGCAATTTGGGCATGAGTAGAGAAACCCTCCTCAACACCCCCAAATCCTATCAAAGACTTCCTCTATTATTCTTCCATCTTAAAACCCCTAGGGTAGGGTAGACTTGTCCAAACTCAGGGGGAATCCAAACCGATCAAGAGAAGAGGGCAAGAAAGATTCTGGGTATGGAACCTTATTTTCACGTGGTGTTTATCACTTAAATCTTGATTAACACTCAAAGATCGATGAATTGTTTCAATACCGGCACATTCTCCACAAAAATCCCAAAAAAATGAATATTTTCAAGAATCCAAAAAAATCAAATATTTTCAAAAATCAAAAAAAAATTCGAAAAAAAAATCCGAAAAAAAAATTTGAATGTCTTCAAAAAAATAAAAAAATCTAAAAAAGTGCATCATCTAACTTGGCATAACCTTGATTTTTGCCTTTGCTAGCATTCATGTTTATCTTTATGTCTTGCATGTTTCATTTCCGCATTGCATATTTACCTTCATTATCACCCCATTAAGAGGGCTCCTCCCTTTGACCTAAGTCAAAGTTGGCCATAATAGGCAAAGGGATGAGTCGTTGTGAAGATCTAATCCTCTTTTATCAAGTGTTTTCAGGGACTTTAAAATAAGAGGAGAAAGTCCTCTGAACGACGAGGATTCCGAGATCAAGAAGGGAGCGACTCTCACCATAGCGAGTAAGCTCTCTCAACTTTTACCTTGTCTGTCATTTTGTACATTCTACCTGGTTGATAAGGCTGCCCCCTTGACATATAAGCAAGACAAGACAACAATAGGCAAGGGGGTAAGCCATAGAACAGATTTAACCCTTCTATTGAGTATTTCAGAAAAGAAACACAAGTCAAGGAGGGGTGAGAATCTCGCCAACAGGTATGTCTCTTAACCCAACATCTATTACTTATTTTTATTATTTGCTATCCCTTAGAAGGCTTCGCCCCTTGACAAACTTGCAAGGGGTTAGGCCGAAATGTGATACTAACTACCCTTTTGAGCGATGTCAAGCAGATCAAATAAACACTGAAGCAAACAAGTGAAGATATGATTATGCCATTAAGTGCTACAACAAAGAAGAAAAGCAGCTACAACATCAGAAAAGCTAAGCCTGCTACAGAAATCAATGCCTGCTGCTACCCCCTCCAGGAGAATGACCATGTGGAGGAGGCATGGTAGCCGTGTCCGCTAAAGCTGTTGCAGCCGCCTCATTGTGGCGACGCTCTGAAGAAGTGGCCAGGAACGCAAAAGCACCGTGCTCGTGGCTCTGGCTCTGGCCACTCTGCCCCTGCTGGCTCCGCCCGTGGTGAACCCGACTACGAGCAGCGCCACCACTCCGATGCGTGCCACTCTGATGAGAGCTGCTCTGATGGGTGAAACTCTGGCTCGGCTGTGGAGGGATGCCCTGGCGGTAAACCTGCAATGTCGCCTCTGCTGCCGACAAACGAACCCGTGCTCGGGTGCATCTTCTCCGAGAGATCGCATGGCCTCGGCTATGCGTCGGCGCTCCATCTCACGCATGGCTCTCTCGTGCTGAAGGCGGAGATCCGAGACGATCATCTGGGAACGAAGATCGGCTGGGGCAGACCGCAATGTCTCCACCTCAGACTCCAAGGACTGGATATGGGAGGACAAGCTACTCTGAAGCTCGGCAACCTGGAAGAAGAGGAAGTATCTGAACCAAGAAAAATCAACAACCAGAATAGACAACAATGAAAGATACCTCTGCCTCCTTGGTCGTCAGGGCCTCTCTCGCCTCACTAAGACACTGGCGGAGCTCATCCACCTTTTCCCTCGACAGAGAAGGAGGTGAACCCTCAGCACGAGCCTTCCGCTGTGAACAGAAGAAAAACACATCAAGGCAATCATATGTTGAGGATACAAATGAAGGTCAAAGGCAGTGTCTACCTCAGTCTCCAGTATGCCGCGAAGAGTGGCCACCTCCTGTCGAAGGTCAACAATCTCCAGCTGTTGGCGTAGCAGTAGAGCCCGAGCCTCCTGAAATGACATGAAGGTCAGAAGAGAAAAACAACACAGAACTAAAGGAAAGTGAGAAGCATTTACCTGACCCTGCGGAACGAACAAGTGGCCGTACGCCTCCGCGTATCGGCGAAGGTAGTCTCGGCTATCCTCTCGCCGGCCAATAACTACCTCACCGCCTTCATACCACAAAGTGATCGAGGCGTGGTGCCTCTCCACCCAGTCCACGGGGAGGAGAAGGCACCTGGGACGAGCACCAACTAGTGGAAGAGGAGGAGGAGGCTCCAACCAGTCCTGCTCCAGACCGAGGGCACGTGCCAAGAACCGAAGCCACAGTGGCACCAGCTCATTGACGCACAGAAGATGAAGATCGCGGCCGAAGACACGACCAGCGTGGGCAATCCAGGGCTGGAGATGGTCATCGGTCATGAGATATGGCCTCCAACACACCTGTAGAAAGCAAAATCATGATTATTATTTCAACAGAGAATATTGATACACAAATAAAACACATACCTCAGTGTGTGGGAAGCGGAGAATCTGTGCACGAATCGAAGCCAACTGGCTGCGATGACCACTAGTAGGGCGGATAGGCTCCCAACGAGCCATCAGGGGGAGGAGGTCGGGATAGGACTACTGTGCCCGACCCAGGGGGAAGTAGAGGTAGCTCCAGACTTGTAAAAGGCACAACTCATCGCAGCAAAGCAGAGCAATACAAGTGTACAAGAAAGGAAAGCTGCTAAAAGTCACCTGAAGAAAAGGAGAGAAGCCGGCAACCGAAATAGAACCCGCCTCAGGCTGGAGGCCACAGAACAAATGGGCGAGCATCGCTGCCCCCCACGCGTACGTGCCAACCTGCTCCAGGTCAGCAAGCAAAGGGAGGAACCGCAGATGGATGCGGTCCGTCTTCGAGCCCAACAGAAGGCGCCCGAAGAAGAAGAGGAGGAAGCGGCGCAGGTCTACATCCGCCTCCAAAGAGCCAGGTAACCCGGTAAATGCCGCTGCAGCCTGGCCGACCATGCGGCAGAAAAAGCTGTCCTGGCTCTCGCCATGGACACCCTCGACATCCACCAAGCCTACCATCTCACCAGCCTCTAGTCTGGCGATGGTGCATAGGCCATCCTCCGGGTCGAACTTGGGCTCATATGCGAAGAGGGCCCGGAACTCCCGCGAATAGTCAGAAGAGGTGGCACACACCACCGGCCTACCGTAAACACGAAGACCGGTGATGTGTGCAACATCCTCTAAGGAGGGCACCATGTCCCCCATGGGAACAGAAACACGAAGGAGTCTGGGTCCCAGGACTCACGGAGGACCTACACCAGTGGTAGGTCCTCCCAAAAAGGAGTCACCCGGAGGATGGGCCCAAACCCCATCTCCTCTAACCGAACCTGCTGGAAGTCCGGTAGGCCTAGATAGGCAGCATGCACCAGGTCCCACGAGATCCGGGATTTTATCCGGGAAAGCAATAGAATCATTTCATTAGTTCACTCAATTATTATTGTCAAAATGCAAAGGAGCTAATCATTAAGTGCAGGAAAAGAAAATGTACCTCTCGGACTGCCGGAAGCTCGGGCTCCTCAGAATCGGAGTCATGGCGGCGAACACGTCTCGACATCTGTGCCAAAAGGGAAGTTGATATTAAACATTGTTACATACATTTTTATTTATTTCATATAAATATATATATATAAAAAAAATTAGCCGAACGCGCCCTCCCCTCCTTTAGAGAGGGAAGCGCGCCATCCATTTGAGGGCGCTCTGAGCGTGCCCTCAAAGAAGGGGCGCGCACCCTGAGAGAAGAGTGAGGGCGCGCAGACCGCGCCCTCCTCTTGGTGGCGCGGTATGCGCGTCCCTGAACCGGGGGCGCGCTCGTAGCGCCCCGGTCCGAGGGCGCGGTCAACATTTTTACGTTGACCGCACCCTCTCACTCGCTCGATTCTTATTTTCGCGATAACTTCATCAAATCAACTCCGAATCGCGTGAAACTTGAACCAAATCGAAGAGCATAAGCCGATCTACAATTTTTGTAACAGGGGCACTAACCTTTGACGGTGTTTCGGACTCCGGATCTGAGTTGGAACTCTGGAGCTTCTAGCGCGAGGAGAGATAGTGAACTGGTGAAAATGGGATATTCTTACCCCAAGGGGGTATTTATAAAGAGTAAAAATGTGAAAATAGGAGAAATTTGAAAATATCACTCAAGGTTTACAAAATCGAGCTGATCGCAATGCCACCGAAAGAATTCCGATCCGATGCACGGTTTGCTTCAAAATAATTTTGCGAAGAAAAATTCTCTTTAAATTCTCACCAAAAATCCCTCTTTTCACATAACTTTGAATGTCTCAATTCCTAAATTATCAAGACATATTCATGTTTTTTATCATCACTAGCTAACATTTTTCATGGGCCAGGAGAAAATTCTATACATTTACTA